>JAJONR010000575.1:0-55612 GCA_029582245.1 Solanum etuberosum
TATAACTCTTGCAAGCTAAAGGAATATATGGAGGGTTAGATCATGAGAACCCTCATGAGCATATTCAGAACTTTGTGGAGATGTTCAGTCTGTTCTCACTCAAGGATATTTTGCAAGAATCAATTCGGCTGCGGTTGTTCCCTTTTTCTCTAATGGGAGAAGCAACCAAATGGCTAGCAGATGATTTTGGTGATTGCTTGCAAGCCAATGAAGCTATATTGGGGGGCGTAGGTGCTATTCTCCTACCTCCGGTTGAAGGCCATGTTGCCTTCCATATGACAAGTACAATGCTATAACTCTTGCAAGCTAAAGGAATATATGGAGGGTTAGATCATGAGAACCCTCATGAGCATATTCAGAACTTTGTGGAGATGTTCAGTCTGTTCTCACTCAAGGATATTTTGCAAGAATCAATTCGGCTGCGGTTGTTCCCTTTTTCTCTAATGGGAGAAGCAACCAAATGGCTAGCAGATGATTTTGGTGATTGCTTGCAAGCCAATGAAGCTATATTGGGGGGCGTAGGTGCTATTCTCCTACCTCCGGTTGAAGGCCATGTTGCCTTCCATATGACAAGTACAATGCTATAACTCTTGCAAGCTAAAGGAATATATGGAGGGTTAGATCATGAGAACCCTCATGAGCATATTCAGAACTTTGTGGAGATGTTCAGTCTGTTCTCAGTCAAGGATATTTTGCAAGAATCAATTCGGCTGCGGTTGTTCCCTTTTTCTCTAATGGGAGAAGCAACCAAATGGCTAGCAGAGCTACCGAGATACTCTATTCTTTCATGGGAATGGCTGACCTAGGCATTCTACCTGAGGTTTTTTCAACCCTCAAAGATGGTGAAATTGCGTGACAACATCCAAAACTTCAAGAAGATAGAAGGGGAACCCATTCATGAAAGTTGGCTGAGATTTCGGAAGTTGCTCTTACAATGTCCTAATCATGGGCTTCTGGGTGATGTGATACTTCAGTAATTTTATCGGAGTTTAGACTCAGTGAACAAAGGAGTGGCTGACCAGTTGGCTCGGGGAGGAATAATGTTGCAATCATTTGAAGTGGCCTCATCACTTCTTCATGAAATGACAAAGATAAATCAGACATGGCACATTCAAGAGGACCGGGTCTCTCCTTTTTGTTTCAGGATCACACAAGAAAAACTTGATAAGGAGAAAGAGAAGAACGAGAAAATTAGAAAAGTGTTTTCCCAAATGGAGCTATCACAAAAACAGGTGATAGGAAATGTTGGTGATCCCAAAGATGTAAAGAGAGTGCTGAGACTTGAGGAGGGTTCTCACCCGAGCTATTTCAAGATGGGTGGGAATCAAGGTTAGAACTCGTATAGGGAAGAATAGAGAAGACAGTATTATCAAGATTCGAATGAACAAAACGACTCTTGGGGAGAGAAGAGAGCCATGAAGGATACCACACGCAGTCAAGTGACAGTCCAAAATCAAAGAGTTGTTCGAGTAGCCTACGAATGGATGAATTGTTGTCTCGTATCCTAGACAAGGTTGAAGGCTAAGATGACATGCTAAAGGAGATGAAAGTGGATTTCTCATCATAGAAAAATAGAGTGAATTCTCACGCTGATGCAATCAAGCAACTTGAGGGTCAACTAAGTCAACTTTCAGCACAATTGGAACCAAAGGTAATTGATGGGGGTGAAGTTGAAAGAACACTTTCTTTGAGTGCTGATGACAACAAAGATTTGGCGGTTGTGACTCGAAGTCGAAAGATAGCAGCTGGTAATGCAAAGGATGAAGATGGGGTGAAAGCTCATCAAAAAGAGAAAGATAGTGATGAGGAAGAGAATTCCATTCAAATACTGGCACGTGATACGCTTAAGGATAACACGGAAACTCATAACCAAAGTGCCATCAAAGAGTTGCAAAAAGATAAAGAATAGGGTACCTCAACTCCAAAGAATGTGCAACCTCTTCCCAAAATAGTTCCTACATTTCCTCAGCGTCTCAAGATGAAAAATGAGGATGAGAAGTTCAAGAATTTCTTATCCATTTTCAAGACACTCTCTATAAATCTACCGTTGGTGGAAGCATTGTTGGAAATGCCAGGTTATGCCAAAATCATGAAGGATCTAGTCAACAAAAAGAGAAGCATGGGTTTTGAGACAATCTATGTTTCTCATAATTGTAGTGGCATTATGACTAGTGAGATGATTATAAATAAAGAAGATCCGGGGGCATGTACCATACCATGCACCATCGGTATGCTTCAATTTGCTAAAGCTCTATGTGATTTGGGGGCAAGTATAAATCTAATGCCATATGCTATCTATAAACAACTTGGGCTGGGCGAACCAAAATCCACAACAATACGGCTTCTTATGGCGGAACGGTCAATCAAACATCCAATTGGGATACTCTATGATATATTGGTGAAATTTTATCGATTCATCTTCCCTGCTGATTTTGTTTTTCTTGATTGTGAGATTGATGCTGAAATTCCCATTATTTTGGAAAGATCATTTTTAGCAACAGGGAGAGCATTAGTGGATGTTGAAAGAGGAGAATTAAAGTTCTGGGTGAACGAAGATGAGGTTACCTTTAATGTGTGCAAACCAATGAAACACCCGAGTGATCTTCATGTGGTCTCAATGACCGATGTAATTGATGAAGCGGTGGCTAGTGTGAGCCATTTGATGTGTATGAGTGAACCTGTTAAGGCTGTTCTTGCAAATTATGATGAAGCCGAAGTTCTAGAGTATGATGAAGTGGTGGCTGCCCGGTCAAGATTAGGTGAATACTCAAGAAATCTATTGAAGCTAGACATTGATCTAAAAAATCAAGAAAATCCTCCTGCCAAACCATCTACGGTGGAACCACTAAAGCTGGAGTTTAAAGTGCTCCCCGCTCATTTATGATATGCATTCTTAGGGGAAAACAACACCTTACATGTTATCATTGCACCTGACTTGCTTGAATGGCAAGTAAATTTGCTTCTTGAGGTGTTGAGGAGGTATATCAAGGCTATAGTGTGGACGATCGCTCACATCGTGAGTATTCCACCCGATATTTGCACTCACAAGATTCAACTTGATAGTTAGTGCAAACCGAGTGTCGAGCATCAAAGGAGATTGAACCCACCAATGCAAGAGGTAGTTAAAAGGAAATAATCAAGTGTTTGGATGCGGGTGTGATCTACCCTATTGTGGATAGAAAATGGGTGAGTCCGGTGAAATGTGTATCCAAAAAAGGGGGCATCACGGTAGTCCCGAATGAGAAAGGGGAACTAGTTTCTATGAGACCGGTAAACGGATGGAGGGTTTGCATGGATTATCAAAAGTTAAATTCATGGACGGAAAAATATCACTTCCCCATGCCATTCATGGATCAGATGCTCGATCGACTTTCAAAACTTGGATGGTATTGCTTCTTGGATGGTTATTTTGGGTATAATCAAATCTCTATTGCACCGGAAGATCAAGAGAAGACCACGTTCAGTTTCCCCTACACTACTTTCGTATTCAAAAGGATGCCCTTCGGGTTGTGTAACGCCCGGCAACGTTAGAACGTTGCATGCTATCTAATTTTTCTTATACGGTAGAAGATTCAATGGAAGTTTTGATGGATGATTTCTCAGTTTTTGGTGATTCTTTTGAAACATGTTTGGCACAGCCTGGGCAAGCTCTTCAAAGATGTGTAGAAACCAATCTTGTCCTAAATTGGGAAAAATGCCACTTCATGGTTAGGGAATGTATAGTTTTGGGCCACAAGGTATCGCAAAAGGGGCTGGAGGTTGACAAAGTAAAGATTGAGGTAATTGAAAAGCTACCACCACCAATCTCGGTAAAAGGTTTTCGTAGTTTCTTGGGGCATGCCGGATTCTACTGGAGATTCATCAAAGACTTCTCAAAAATTGCACTCCCTTTGTGCAAGCTGTTGGAGAAGGAGGCGAAATTTTACTTTGATAATGCATGTATGGCAGCCTTTATGTGTTTGAAAGAGACGTGAATCTCCACTCTGATAATTATTAGTCCCGATTGGTCTAAACTGTTTGAAGTGATGTGTCATGCAAGTGGGACTGCATTGGGTGTTGTTCTGGGACAAAAGAGTAATAAACTATTCCACCCAATCTATTACGCAAGAAAAACATTGAATGGTGCTCAACGTAACCACACCATTACGGAGCAAGAGTTACTTGCGGTGGTATGTGCATTTGAGAAATTCTGGGCATACTTGCTAGGCACCAAAGTGGTAGTCCACACTGATCATGCAACCCTGCGGTACTTAATGGCAAAGAAAGATGCTAAACCACGGTTGATAAGGTGGGTATTGTTGTTGCAAGAATTCGACTTTGAAGTCAAGGATAAAAGAGGTTAAGCAAATCAGGTGGTTGATCACCTATCTAGGTTGGAGGGCAAAGAGAAATATGAACTTGAGTTAGACATAAATGACTCATTCCTAGATGAGAAGGTATTCATGGCCACTCTTATGCAGACTCCTTGGTATGCTGATTTTTCCAACTATGTGGTATGTGGGCTAATGCCGGAAGACCTGAATTTCTATCAACAAAAATGTTTCTTGTTCGATGTCAAAAGATATTTTTGGGATGAACCATATCTATTCAGAGAATGTGCAGACCATATTATCCGGTGATGTGTGCCGGAGGAGGAAGTCAATAAAATTATAAATTCTTGTCATGCTTCACCGGTTGGTGGTCATCATAGCGGGGTGCGAACAGCCGCTAAAATTCTTCAAAGTTGTTAATACTGGAATCCCTCTATGAAGATGCCCATGAATTTGTCAATAAATGCATACAATGCCAAAACAAGGTGGATTGTCAAGAAGGAATGAATTGCCTCTTCAGCCCATTCTGGATGTTGAGTTATTTGATTTCTGGGGGATAGATTTATGGGGCCATTTGTGAGCTCGTTCGGTAACAAGTATATTTTGGTGGCTGTGGATTATGTTTCGAAATGGGTGGAAGCTGTAGCACTACCTAACAATGAAGGTAAGAGTGTTTTCCAATTTCTAAAGCTCTACATCTTTGCAAGATTTGACACTCCTCGGGCTATCATTAGTGATGGAGGTTTGCATTTTTGCAACTGGCTGTTTGCATCCCTATTGAGTAAATATAGAGTGAAACATAAAGTTGAAACACCTTATCATCCCCAAACAAGTGGCCAAGTTGAGGTTTCAAATAAGGAGATTAAGAGTATCTTGGCTACGACAGTGAATGCAAATAGATCTGATTGGTCTAGAAAGCTAGATGATGCTCTTTGGGCGTACCGCACCGTGTACAAGAAACCAATTGACAAGTCCCCTTATCAGCTGGTTTTTGGGAAGTCTTGTCGCCTGCTGATTGAACTTGAACACAAAGCACTTTGGGAATTAAAGGCATTAAATCTCGATTGGGCAAATGCTTCGAAAGGGACAGTAGACCAACTGAAAGAAATGAAGGAATTCAGGTTTAGAGCTTATGAAAGCTCAGCTCTCTACAAGGAGAAAATGAAGAAATGGCATGACTCTAAATTTATCAAAAGATACTTTCAAGTTGGAGACTTTCAAGTCGGAGACTTTGTGTTGCTGTACAATTCTCGACTGAGACTCTTTACGGAAAAGCTCAAGTCAAAGTGGTCCGATCCTTTTAAAGTAGCTCGCGTATTCAATAATGGGGCCATTGAAGTCGAGGGTAAGGAAGGTCCAACCTTCAAGGTGAATGGGCAATGCTTCAAGTAATATTTTGGGAAATTCCATGAGATTTCATTGATCAAAGTGGTGTATTTGGAAGATACGTGAATCCATCTCTACGTCGTGCCACGATGTTAAATAAGGCACTTCTTGGGAGGCAACCCAAGCGTTAGTGGTTTTGAATCATGTGTGTTGAATGTGCAGGTATGGGTGACTCTGTGACGCCAGGACCATTTCGGCGAATCGTCGAGTAGGTTTGGCGATGATAACCTTGATCGCTTCTGCGGCATCAAAAGTGAGATGAGAAACTGGAATATTCGTCGGTGTATTCAGACCATTCGGCGATGCGCCGAAATGATTGGGCGAGCCTGAATTCCTCCGCCCTTTGCAAAATTCACCAGGGTCGGAGTCCTGGAAGTTTCGATGATGTACAAGCGCTCTAGGTGATGCTCTGATGATGTTCGGCGTACCCGATCTCGATCGCCCTTCTGCCCAAATTGGAGCGGTAGCAGTATGGATATTTCGGCGAGTTGCATGAAGTTCGGCGGTTCGCCGACTGGTTCCGTGACTTCCGCAGCCTCTCACCAAATGACTACCTAGTGAAGATTCCTTCTAAACCTACTCTGTTTCGTTTAGTGCTAGTGCTTCTAGTTTGTATTTTATTTTATTACTATTGTCTTAGTTCCTTGCATGAAATTCAGAACCCTAGTTGTATATTTTAGTTAATGAATTATACTTGCTAGGTTAGTTAAACAGATAATCATGCTCCAGATTTTGAATGTCAGATTTTCAGTACATAAATGTTGCATTCTCAGTTATCATGTCAGTATGTTGAGCTATTCAGTATTTCAGTTGCATTTCAGTTATATACATATCTAGTGGGAGTAGACAAAGCACTGAGTTGGACTAGGGTTGAGCGTACCTTCATAGTCCTAGAACTATGTGCCCCCGTAGGAGTATAAGTCCCCTAAGTGGGCATCAGATATTGTGATCACGCCAGTTATGCTTTTATACCCCTTTCAAGGTATATTGGGTCCTCTCGATGGGGCGTATACATCGGACTCCACATTTAGCTCACGTAATTTTATGTCCGTTAATAGTAGCTCCCACAGTCAGACTCTAGTGCATTTTACCAGGTTTTCAGTTTACATTCCAGCATTCAGTCTCAGCATGTTATGTTCTGGATTAGTACTTGGTTGTTGAATTTAGCTCAGTTATAAGTTATAATTCAGTATTTATATTCTGTTCAGATTATATCGTTGCTTAGTTATTCTTTGTTCAGCCTACATATTTGTTCAGCTATATCTATATCCTGCATGCTTAGTGCATTCCATGTATTGACGTATACTCTGTGCGACATCCTTTGATGATGTAGGTTCAGGTACTTAACGTCCAGATCGCGCTTAGATCTATTCTTTGTCTGCACTCAACAACTTCAGTGGTGAGTCCTCATATTCCGATGACAATAGACATGCCTTCTTTTTAGTATTTTTTTTTTTTAGTTTTTAGTTTTGTTAGAGTTAGCTGGGGAGCATGTCCCAGCAACACAACTCAGTTAGAGGTTTTTCAGACATAGTAGTAGAATCAACTTGAATTATTAAGTTTATCTTTCAGTTTTATGAAACTCTTTATATGGTTTATACAGTCAGACTAGTTGGGTATTCCCCACTTTCAGTTATCCATTATTTAGCTTCTGCATGGTATTTGTATTATTCAGCTATTCTCAATATGCTAATAATTATGCCAGACACAGGGTTAGCTTGGGTCACTCGTGAACCTAGGTCCCATGTTACGTCAAGGCGGTAGCCTCGGGGCATGATAAACTTGTTATCAGAGCATTAGGTTCAAGAGTCCTAGGATTGCTAAAAGTTGCACTAAGTAGAGTCTCCTTTAGGGGTGTGAAATGCACCACATCTATGAGAAGGAGGCTACAAAGTGATTTAGGAAAAACTTCACTTTCTTTGTTATTCTTGTTGTGCCTGGGTATGATCCAAATTCTCCTTTCTAATCCGTCGTTATGCATTTCAGATCATGCCTCCTCGTAGAGTTAATGCACGCAATGCTAACACAGTTCTTCGAGGCTAGAACCATGAGGTTACGAATGTAGAATTCTGGAATGCGATCCAACTCTTGGCTCATAGTGTGGCCAATAAGAATAATTAGCAGGTCCCACTTCCTACTAATACAAATGGTGTATCAGCTGTAGCTAGGGTTCGAGACTTTATTCCGATGAATCTGCCTTAGTTTCTAGGGTCGAAGGTTTGTGAGGACCCACAAAACTTCATAGATGAGGTTAAGAAAATTCTTGCAGTAATGCAAGTGACTGGAACTGAGAGTGTTGATTTTCCACCATACTAACTTAAGGAGGTAGCTCATATTTGGTTCACTCAGTGGAAAGAAAACAGGGGTGTAGATGCAGCTTCTATAACTTGAGATTGTTTTACTGGAGCTGTTCTGGACAGGTTCTTCCCAAGAGAGTTGAGAGACGCTAAGGCGTAGGAATTTATGAACATGAAGCAAGGTTTAATGTCAGCCCAAGAGTACGGGCTGACGTTCACCCAGCTCTCAAGGTATCTCGACACATGGTTGTCAATTCCAGGGCACAAATGAGTAAGTTCTTTTTTGGGGTATCTGATCTGGTGAAGACTTAGTGCAGGAGTACTATGCTACTAGGGGATATGGATATCTCTAGACTAATGACTCATGCTCAGCAGGTTGAGGGAGAAAAGCTTAGAGAATTGGCTAAGGATAACAAAAAAGCCAGAACAGGAAACTATGAATACTCACAGCAAAAGTCGGGTGGTGTAAATCGCTCACAGTTTCAGCAGAAGTCTACAGCCCCAGCACCTTCATCAGCTAGTGCTCCATACCCCAGGTTTGGACAGGATCAGAAGGGTAGGGCATCAGACTCTAAGTCTCAAGTGAGTGCTTCAGGTAACATGACCTTCCCAACTTGTCCAGAGTGTGGTAAGAACCATCCGGGCGAGTGTTTTGCAGGCAAGGACGGGTGTTTTGGGTGTAGTCAGTATGGCCATAGGTTGAAGGATTTCCCTTCTGCCAGGCAGGGTACAGAGGTAGCAACACTAGGGCTCAGCCTACAGCTCCAGCAACACCAGTAGGTCTCCCAACTCAGTAGGGTGCTTCATCTAGTATAGGTGGCAGTCAGCGCCAGAACACATTGTATGCTCTCCAGGCTCGCCAGGACCAACAAGATTCTCCTGATGTGGTCACTGGTACGTTACAAGTCTTTCATTTAGATGTTTATGCATTGGTAGATCCTGGGCTACATTGTCTTTTGTAACTCCCAATATAGCAGTCAACTTCGGTGTCAGTCTAGAAACTCTCCCAGAACCCTTCTCAGTCTCTACTCCAGTTGGTGACCCAGTTATAGATAGATGGATATACAAAAATGGCCCTGTCACAGTCTCTCAGAAAATCACCTCAGCAGATCTTATAGAGTTAAAATGGTAGATTTCAATATCATTCTAGGCATGGACTAGTTACATTCCTATTATGCCTCAGTCTATTGTAGAAATAGGATCGTACGGTTTCAGTTTCAAAACAAGCCAGTCTTAGAGTGGAAGGGTAGTAGCTCAGTGCCTATGGGTCGATTTATCTCTTACCTTAAGGCGAGAAAAATGATTTCCAAAGGGTATATCTATCATCTTGTTTGGGTTAAGGATGCAAACTCCAAAACCCCAACTCTTGAGTCAGTCCTAGTAGTAAATGAGTTTCCAGAAGTGTTCCCAGAAGATCTTCTCGGAGTTCCTCCCGAAAGGGATTTCGACTTCGGAATAGATCTCCTCCCAGATACCTAGCTTATTTAGATTCCTCCCAACAGAATAGCTCCAGCTGAGCTTAAGGAATTGAAAGAGCAGTTGAAAAACCTTCTAGATAAGGCCTTCATCAGACCCTGTATCTCTCCATGGGGTGCTCCAATGTTGTTCGTGAAAAAGAGAGATGGTTCTCTCAGAATGGGCATTGACTATCGAGAGTTGAACAAAGTCACAATAAAGAATAAGTATCCCATCGCCAGGATTGATGACTTGTTCGACCAACTTCAGGGTGCTAGTTGCTTTTCTAAGATAGACCTCAGATCCGACAATCATCAGCTAAGAGTCAGAGATAGTGACATTCCAAAGACAGCTTTCAGAACTCGGTATAATCATTATGAATTTGTAGTAATGTCTTTTAGAGTAACAAATGCTCCTGCATCTTTCATGGACTTAATGAACAGGGTGTTCAAACAGTATTTGGAATTGTTTGTCATCGTCTTTATTGCTGATATCCTCATTTATTCTTGAAATGAGGCGGAGCATGTGACGCATCTGAGAGTTTTTTTGCAAACTCTCAGAGATCGCCAGCTATTCGCTAAGTTTAGCAAATGTGAATTCTGGTTACAGTCTGTCGCTTTCCTTGGTCATGTGGTGTCGAGTGAAGGGATCTGAGTGGATTCACAAAAAAATTGAGGTAGTTGATAGACGTCTCAAATACACCTCATCCAATTCTAGGTGTAGACGATCGTTAATTAGTATAAAACCCAACTAAAAGTTGGGGTCGAACCCATAGGGAGCGGTACGTATTTAAATTCAATTATGAAGTGCAAATGTAATCTAGTCGGTTATAGGAATAAGAATTATCGAAAACAAATAGCTAAATTGAAAGGGGTGACAACATATGTCAGATGGGAGAATTAGTTTGTCAATTAACAACTAAAACAAATGCGAAAACAGGGGTTTCAACAAGATTAAGCGGATTCTCGGAATGTGATATATTATAAGCTAATTACGCTATATGGGTAATTGATATTTAACAATAATTTGCTGAGACATTATCGGTAGGATGCACTATAAGTCAATAGTTTTCTCTCGAACAACTATTACGATCCAGGCAATTTCTCTAGAACATCGACAACTTAACACTACCTAACAGCCCAAAACCTTAATTTATCTACTCTCTCGAGCTAGATAGGTAGGAATGAGCCAAGATTCACTCTCTCGAGCTGAACCCACAACGACCAACATCCTACAATCATCAATTGATAACCTTATCTTAAGAAACTCTCTCTCGAGCAAGCCCGAAACACTAAGCTAGAATTTTATTTTCAACTACAATTCATAAATTACTACTCAGCTATTAATCAAATCCACATTAAAACATAAAATAATTTATTAAACAACAATACCCATAAGCAAATTAAGTAAATAATCACATGATCACACACCAATAATTGGAGTTTTAGCTACACATCATGAAAATAGAGAAACGATTACAAAATACATTAGCCATGATCTGGGTAATGGTACTCAAGTCTTTACAATGGTCCCAAAATCTTAAGTTCAAAAACCCACTCCGCAATCCTAAAAGTCTTCAATGAAAACTTAAAAACTAAGAGAAAACTTAAAAATACTTGAAAACTTGGGGATCAGAACTATCTGGGAACTCAGAACATCGAGAACAACTCCTTTTAAATTTCAATTTATAGTTGCCTGCGTTTTAACCCAAAACTAAAATCAGTGAAATAAGTCGCGCCTCGCCGAGTAGTTCGGCAATCCGCCTTTTGCTCTCTTCCATCGCCATTTTGCATTGGTCTTCAACATCACATGAACTGTAACTTTGGGCGATCAGAGTTGCCATCGCGGAGTCGTTCGGTGATTCACCGACAACCCATTTATGTCGCCAACTTGGTTCTTCCCCAAGGCTGGCATGCTGGAACTTTGGACGAGCTAAAGAGCCACTCAGCGGTGCGGCGAGTGGTCTTGGCGATCACCAGGATCGCTTTTCTTCACTTCTTCATATTTTTAGTTCCTTTTTGTTTGGTTATGTCCTTGCCTTGCTCCTTAGCCTTCATAGCTGCAAATTAACACTTTAACATAAGTTTAGAGCATAAATTAGGCATTTGAGGACACTAAAACTAACAAAACAAAGCCCTAAATGAGTCGAAATCTCGGACTCATCAACACCCAACTTAAACTTTTGCTTGTCCACAAGTAAAACTCAAGATCAACCAGTTCAACAAGGATGTCTAGAAATAGTGATAAATAAGACTCAACATAAATGTACACACCAAGGTTAAAATTACTCATACAATGATCAATTGTGCACTCAAAGTTTCAAATTTTGACTCACCATCATCAAGTGTACTCAAGCTCACAATGCTTGCTTCAAATGGAAGTTCAATCTCAACAAAGGTATTCAAATGCCCTCAGAACAAAGAAAATTCAATATTCACACAATATCTCTCAACAATTTAAAGTCCCCGAATCACATACAAATCTCACACTCACAAAGATGAACACATCCATGACTCCACCCATAGGCTTCCCCTAATTTTCCAATAAACATTCATTTGAACTCACTCAAGATCAAAAACATCTTTTCCAGGCTTGTATTGAGGTTGAGTGCAAATGTATGGCAATTTAAGCTTAATGGCTCCCACCTTCATGAAGTATGACTTGAAAATCATTTTCTCCTTCTCTTTCTCATTCAAACATGATCATATTCCACCCCATTATTCAACTAGACATGAATCACCAGATACCCCATTTCTTTTGCTATTTTCGCAATTTTATTTCACAACTTTTTCTCTTTTTCAGTCTTTTTCTTTTCTTTCTTCTTTTTCATTCATTTTTCTCTTCTTTTTTTTATTGAGGGGTTCCATTAGTTTCCAAACAATTCATCCAGGGGGAATATTTCACACTTCTTGATTCTCCTACTTTTTCACCGCACCCCCAACTTAGGCTTTTGGCCTAAGTTGCCTATTCAGACAAACCATTCTTCATGAAAGTTATGGGTGAAGGGTTAAAAAGAGGTCACAATTGTTCAAGTTTCTTCCAAGAAAAGGTTAGGCTCAAAAGGGGCCAAGTAAGGTTCACACTTCTCACAAGGTTGGCCACAAAGAGGTATGTTGTGAAATAGGCTCACTCTTCAAAAAAAATTCCTAAGAACTTGTCTATCGCTCTCATCACTCAATCAATCGGACCGATGGGGCAAATTCTATGTGTCATCAACCACAATGTTCAAAGTAACCTCACCACACAAGGAATCAATGCAATTATCAAACAAGACTCCACACTTTCTAGCTAGCATGCAATGTTCATCACAAGAGACTCATTCGAGAACCGGCTATTAACAACAGGATGCTCAAAGTTGACATGTTGCGTATGTAACTTCATTTTCCTCATCATAGCCGCACATTCATTTTGTTCAATTAAGAGCACTATTCAAGTCATCAGTATTGACCACAATCGACACTCAAATTTGTACAAGAACAGCCACAATCACACACAAGAGGTGGAAATTTTTTAAAATTTGGTTAAAAACCATTTTCTATCAAAACAATGGGCCATAAGCTATGAACAACCGCAATACCACAACCAAGATATATATATATATAAACCAATAAGCTCCAATATTCATATCACAAAAACATAATATTCACAAAACAACCCACAAAAGAGGTATGTATGGAAATACTTCACCCCACCAAAAAAAAAATGCAGTTGTCCTCAAATGAAACATCCTGCTAGGCTAGGCCTAGGTGAATTCTACGTATCAGTCACTCCATCTGTCAGGGTATCAGTGCTCGGTATCTCTGCATCCTTGGCTCCACTGTAGCCCACCATAGACACATCTCTCAGAGAGGGCTATACAACTGTATGCACCATGGCTCCCTCTAGGTCCACCAGATCATCATACACAGTTGAATCAGTCACACCTAGATGCTCCTCATCTGTCTCCGCCTCGAAATCAGTAGCAACATTATCAGCTCTCACCTCATCTCCAGTCGTAGTAGCCGGAGGCACATCCGAACAGGATCGAATATATGAGCTTGGGGAATTTGGTATGTCCATAGTGCAATATAGTATGTAGAAGTCGGTGGACTTCAACTCATCCATATCTCTACAAAGTCCCACAAGATCAGCCTTCAAGGCTGTCACAGCATCAGTAGCTCCCTGCCCTCTCTCACACACATCTACTCTCACAGTGAGGGAATCAATAGAAGCTCTGAGGGGTGTCAAAGCACTAGTAATGGCTCTCTTGATCATCCCAGGAATAGAGGCCTCTAACCTGGAGGCACGCACATCGATAGATTAGGCCAAATGCCCCATCTTAAACAGCATCACCTGGGTAATCGGAGGTCTAGAAGCAGATGCGGCAGCAGATCTAGAGGGATGGGGTGTAGCAGAAGTGTCAGGTGTATCGGAAGGAGTGGAGCTAGAAGTACCTGAAGGCCCACTAGCCTGAGTAGGCATGAATGCCTCTGCAGGTAACATGTCAATATCAACCTCCGGGGATGTGTCCAGTGGGGCTGCCCTCCTCCTATCAGACTCATCCCGCTGGTAGTCGGCCTCAATGTGTCGGATGTCAATAGAGGAGGTGGGTGTCACCTCCATATCCATCTTCTAATCTTTAGGAACACGGGCCCGTCTGCACAGTTCAGTGATCAACATAAGGAATTGAAGCAAAGTTTGTCTCTGCTTGGCCCTCATGGCCATCTCGTGCTAACTCAATAGTCCCAGATTCAGCTTCTGGCATGATAGACCCTAAACATGCTACCTTCAGGTGTCTAAGGATGGATTCATTTTGGGACAGCAAAATAGAGCTGTTGATAAATCTGAACCAGTACCAAGCTTCCACATTAAGATCCTTATTTTTTATGGGCTCACCGGCCTCTATCCACCTTGGGGTGGCATCAGATATAAGGGGTGCAAGTCTTCTTCTGTATCAGATCGATGTATTTGTCCGTGAAATCATAAGTGCACCCCAGAACAACATTAATGTAAGAACAGTCACATTTCACCTTCTTACCTCGGACCATGATAGAATCTATCAGCTTGAACATGCTGGCCTTCTTCTTCCCCTTAGGGACCAGCTCACCATAGGCCAAATAAAACTCCCAGACCCAATTGGGAATGTAGGGGCCCCAAGGATTGGTGAAAATTTCAAATTTGTGGAACTTGATAGTGTTCGACACCTCCGGATATTTGTCCACCACACCGTCGGTAGACAATCTGTTTTCTTCCAAAATGGTCCTCAAACCATCAGCCTTTAGTCGGTTGAGTTACCGTGGAGGAGGATCCTGTACTGGTGGTGGTAGGACCACTGAATGTGCTAGAGGAGGCACAGGAGATGAATCTGAGGGCATAGGCGTCAGAGGCACTGGGATCCTAGATGAATCGTTCATTGCCTTGGAGCGTAGCTCTGATCTCCTAGCCTAAAGTAACTGATCATCCTCAGGCTCAGTAATAGGAGCCTGAGAATCACTTTGCGATCCCCCCTTACTGTCGTAGGTAGTGAGGTGTGTCTCATATACTCCCTCACTATCTCAGCTAGCCTCCTTTGGCGTGTGCTTTGCCCTTTCCCTTACCTCCCTGTGGAGGTAGTTTCTTGGCCTTAGCATTGGAAGCAGCTGCTTCCTCATTGATTACCACTCCTCGGGCCCACTTTTGAGGTGATGTCTCTTTTGGAAACTTTGGGTCTAGCCATTCCTGCGAACAACATAGAAAAACATTAGAAAAAGTTCTAGAAAAAGTGTAGAAAATAAGTTGGAGAAAGACTGGCCGAACCGTTCAGCGAGTCGCCGAATCACTTTGGCGAGCCATGTCGTGCTCCCCAAAAGTTCCAGCACAAAAATTTTAAAAACTCAAATCTGGTTGGCGATGTCCTTGGCCTTTCGGCAGATCGCCGACACCAATCGACGAACTAAAAGTAGCTCGCCGAAAGTTACAGTGTATTTTAAGGAATTAGGGGAGCAGAAGGGCGATCAAGAAGTACTTTCGGTGAGTCGCCAAGTGAACTCGGCAGGCTCAGGTGTATCGCCAAAAGTTACAGAATAAAACTCAACAATTCAAAGAATTAAAGGGAGATCTAGGGGGACTTAGACGAACCGCCGAACCAATCGGCAAGCTTGACCCAGCTCGCCAAATGGCCCTTCGTTCCAGTTTTCAACCCCATTCTTCAAAATTAGACCCGCAGCCAACAAAATCAAAATTAAACACTTACACCATGAAATTCAATCAGGACCCATACTACCCATGACTTCACGATTAGCTCACGTGGTTTTATGTCGGTTAGTATATAGTAGCTCCCACAGTCAGACTCTAGTGCATTTAACCAAGTTTTCAGTTTAAATTCCAGCATTCAGTCCCAACATGTTATGTTCTTGATTAGTACTTGCCATTGCATTTAGCTCAGTTATCAATTATAATTTAGTATTTATATTCTGTTCAAATTATATCATTGCTCAGTTATGCTTTGTTCAGCCTACATATTTGTTCAGCTATTATTTATATCTTGCATTCTTAGTACATTCCAAGTACTAAAGCATACTCTCCTCAACATTCTTTCATGATGTAGGTTCAGGTACTTAGCGTCCAGATCGTGCTTAGATCTATTCTTGGTCCGCACTCAGAAGCTTCAGTGGTGAGTCCTCATATTCCAAGGACAATAGACATGCTTTCATTTTAGACTTTTTATTTAGTTTTCAGTTTTGTTAGAGTTAGCTGGGGAGCATGTCCCAGCAACTCAACTCAGTTAGAGGCTTTTCAGACATAGTAGTAGAATTAGCTTGAATTGTTAAGTTTATCTTTCAGTTGTTATTAAACTCTTAGTATGGTTTATACAGTCAGACTAGTTGGGTATTCCCCACTTTGAGCTATCCATTGTTTAGCTTCCGCATAGTATTTGTATTATTCAGTTATTCTTAATATGCTTATAATTATGCCGGACACAGGGTTAGCTTGGGGTCACTAGTGATCCTAGGTCCCGTGTAACGTCAAGGGGGTAGCCTCGGGGTGTGACATAGGCACTTACCATCGTACTTCCTTCCACACTTAGTACAAGTACACCTAGATAATGAAGATCCACTACCATTACCTCCTTGAGTCTTAGGTTTAGCCACCCTATTTTTGTTGATCTTTGGAGGAGCATTGGAGGAATCTTGATCGGAAAACCTTTGTCGAAATTTAGGATGACCTTATCCATCGAACCTTGCATGAGAGATATTTCCATCACCGGTCTTATCCCTCTTTACCTCTCTAGACTTTTCTTTAAGGGTTTGCGGCTCAATTTTTTGTGCATGCACCATTAGATGAGAGATGTCCATTACATGAATGAGCATGGCGGTTCGGCACTCTTTAACTACCATTTCGGACACACCTGAAACAAACTTACTCATTCTAGCCGTTGAATCTACAACCATTGATAGAGCATACTTAGAGAATTGAGTGAACTTTAGAGCCTACTCCCTCACACTCATACTCCCTTGCCGGAGGTTAATGAACTCAAGCACCTTGGCATCCCTCATCTCAAGGGGAAAGAACCTATTAGGGAGAGCAGCTTTAAACTTCTCCCAATCAAGAGGAACCGTATTTTCTTGTGTCCCTTCTTTCCATTGATTATACCATATTTGAGCCACACCTTTTAGTTGATAAGTGGCCAACTCTGCTTTTTCTACCGGCGTAACTCCCATGATCATCAAAACTTTATAGACCTTATAAAAAACTCTTTAGGATATTCCTCAACTTTACAACCATGAGACTCCGGAGGATTCATCCTAGTAAAGTCCCTATCTCTTGAAGGTATAGTACCCACATTTGGGTTCACCGGAACCGTAACCACCCTATTGACTTGGGCCATCACCGCTTGAGCAACCACTTGGAAAGCAGCCCTAAACTCCACATTCGATACTTGCTCGGCCAAAGGATCGACCGAACCTTGAGGAGCTTGAGGAGGAGCTTCTTGTTCCTCATTCTCCCTCACATTCCTTTTAGCATAAGCTCTTCGGTTAGCCATATCCTGAAGAACATAGGATAAGGATTAGGAGAGAGACTTTATAGAGTTAAACTCTATCACAAGACTTAAGAGTAATGAAAGAAGTGGAGTTTCCTAATCATATTGTAGCCTCTCATTCATAAATGTGGCGCGCTTCACACTTATGAGCAAGACTCTACTTGACGTGGCTTATGAGACATCCTAGGACCATTCTAAACCTTGTGCTCTGATTGCCAAGTTTGTCACGACCTAGGGGTACCCCCTAGATACAACATGGCGTATAGAACCCCGAAGGACTCCATACAAGCCACTTATTTTTCATCACATAAGAAATAGAACAATAAGAGTAGAATAATATTCCAAGTCCAAAACATTTTATAAATGAAAAGTGAAAGTCTAAAACACTAGTATCATCGTAGCCATCTAATACAATAGAATGAAATTGGGCCTAGCCCATACATCATGTCCAAAACAGAAATACATGAACATAACAGAAAATAATAAACTCCATCCTCGAAGCATGAGAACTCACCCAAAGCTCAGAAAACACAAACTCAACTACTAGCCATGAGACTTGGAATCTGTCGGACCCTACATTTAGGGAAAATATAGGCAAGAGTATGCGTTAGTACAAAAGAATGTACCAAGTATGATAGCCATGCATAAAACAGTTAAAACATGCTAAAAGGGACATTTCATTTCATAACATGCAACTGACCAAGCTAAACATGATATAAAAGAGTTATAAAACATAAGTCATAAAATTATGGTCAATGCAAGCTAACTTTATCTTTAAAACCTTTGAACTCATGTGAGATACTTCTTGAAGTAACCTTAGTTCATTATTAATGTGGGGAATAAGCCTTAACCGACATAGAGACAACGTGAGCTATAACATGATCCACTGATGTGTCCCACAATGAAAAGGGTTGTACTAATTGCCAAGGTAGAACCATGAACTTCTAGCTTAAGTGGATCCACTAGCTAATCAACCTATGGGGGCACATAGTTTAAGGGATAAGGAGATTGCTACTAGAAATCTGGGCTCTACTCGGGAGAGCTTCCATCTCATGAGATTGCTTCTAGAAACTTGGCCTCTACTACGGGAGATCTTCCATCCCATTATCAATATCCGCTCGGTGCTAAGCATAAATCCCACGGAATATTCATTTCTTACTTGACCTCATTATTCATGAAAATGTGTCCTTGGACAACCAATCTAAGCTAGTTTCATTAGGATAGGTCTTACTGTTTGATTCAATTAGGTGATACATCCTTTCAACCAAAGAATCCTTTCTATGTGAGAAAACCTTTCATATCATGCTTTGGTGTGTTTATGAGAATGTCCTTTCAACAACACAACAACATCATCATTGGTACTTTACTCTCAAAGCACCCTTAAAACATTCCATAATTTACCTCTTGAGGTTCAAAACCCTCTTTCAATCATCAACACTTGGAAAACATGAGTTAGATATGGATTAAATCATAAATACATGTAAAGCTTGCAATAGATGCTTAATTTCGTAAGACACTTGCTTTGTACTTAAAATCCCACATCATATGATTCATAACTTCAAAATATAGGGGATCACATGGGTTCATGGGGAAATCATCATATTTCATCAATTTATGCATAAGAGATCATAATTGAATCATTTAAATCATTAATTAAAAGAACCCATGGTAATTGAAGAAAACCCTAACTTAATTAGGGAATTCTACCTTTAGAAATAGAGAATTTGGGAACTACATGGATGGAAGGAATCCATGAATGAAAACTATCATACCTTGAATCCAAATGCTAGCCTTCAATGGAGAATTGAGACTTGGTTTGAAACCCTATGTTGAATACTTCTTCTTCTTCAATTTCTAGATAGATAAATATTTTGGAGAGGAGATTGATCTTCTTTGGAGGTCTTGGGAAGAACGACTTAAGATAGGGGAATTTTGATGGTAAAATACTTATATATATCTTTAGATGAAGGGTAAAACGACGTAGTATCAAATTAAGAGAAATCTGAAAAGACTATTAAGACCCCAACTTAAAACTGAGGACACTGTTCGCTAACGCTCGCCGAAGTTCACTTGGTGACTCGCCAAATGGACCCTTGGCTCGCCTAAATTTATAGTGAGTTGGCTTAAAAAGCTAGCCAATTAGGCGATGGGGAGGGGACCTTAGGCGACGCGCCAAATGGAATGGTGAGCATGACTTGGCTCGCTTAAAGTATCAGAACCTGGACACTGCAAACAGGCCAATAAGCGAGGGGTGGTTTCACTTGGCGGATCACTAAGTCACTCGGTGTCCCCCCCCCCCTACTTCACCGAGTTGACTATGGAAGGAATATTTTCCCTTTTTTAAAATCTGGGGTGTTACACAAGTTTAGCAAATGTGAGTTTTGGCTAAGATCTGTGGCTTTCCTTGGACATATTGTTTCAAGTGAGGGTATTGAGGTAGATCCTAGGAACATGGATGCGGTCAAGAGTTGGCCTAGACCTCTAAATCCTTTGGATAATAGAATTTTCTTGGGTTTAGCGGTTACTACAGAAGGTTCGTTGAGGGTTTCTCTTCAAATGCCTCTCCTTTGACGACTTTGACTCAAAAGAAGGCTAAGTTCATATGGTCCGAAGCATGTGAAAAGAGTTTCCAAGAGTTGAAGGATAGACTTACTTCCACTCCGGTGTTTACTTTACCGGAAGGGACAAATGGTTTTGTGGTTTAATGTGATGCCTCAAGAATTGGGTTAGGGTGTGTGCTTATGAAAAATAGGAAAGTGATTGCCTATGCCTCAAGGCAACTTAAGATTTATGAGAACAAATATCCTACACATGACCTCGAACTAGCGGCGGTTGTTTTTGCCTTAATGATTTGGAGCCATTATTTGTATGGTGTGCATATAGATATGTCTTTAATCAGAAAGATCTAAATCTTCACCAAAGAAGGTTGCTTGAGTTATTGAAATATTATGACATGAGTGTTTTCTATCACCCCGAAAAGTCAAATGTGGTGGAAGATACTCTTAGCTTCTTATCTATGGGAAGTGTTGCTCATATTGAAGAAGAAAATAAAGGGTTAGTTCGAGATGTTCATAGATTGGCCGGATTGGGAGTTCGGTTAGTGGACTCTACCAAGGGTGGTGTTATGGTACACAATGGTTCAGAATCGTCTTTTGTGGCGGATGTGAAAGCAAGGCAAGGTCTTGATCCATTTTTGGTCGATTTAAAAGAAGCGGTGCTTAAGAAATCTGTTGAGGCTTCCTCCTAATGGGAAATGGTGTACTTAGATATCAAAGTCGTTTATGTGTTCTGAATATTGAGGACTTGAGGGAACATATCTTGTTAGAAGCCCATAGTTCGCGGTATTCCATTCACCCGGGAGCCACAAAGATTTACCGTGATTTACGGGAAGTCTAATGGTCAAATGGGATGATGAAGGATATTGCAGAATTTGTGACTAAGTCTCCTAATTGTCAAGAAGTGAAAGTTGAGCATCAGAAACTAGGAGGTTTATCCCAAGATATTAGCATTCCTACTTGGAAGTGGGAAGATTTGAATATGGACTTTATTGTTGGTTTGCCTCGCACCCGGCGACAACATGACTGGATTTGGGTTATACTAGATCGGATGAAGAAATCGGCTCATTTTCTTCCCGTCAAGGTTTCCTATTCGGCAGAGGACTAAGACAAG
This sequence comes from Solanum etuberosum, assembly GCA_029582245.1. Classification (NCBI taxonomy): domain Eukaryota; kingdom Viridiplantae; phylum Streptophyta; class Magnoliopsida; order Solanales; family Solanaceae; genus Solanum; species Solanum etuberosum. Next base: position 21,117 of record JAJONR010000575.1, read on the forward strand.
TTGTAATTGAGAGAAATGGTAAAGTTCCATGGAGTGCCTTCGTCCATTATTTCCAATCATGGTACCCAATTCACTTATCAGTTTTGGAAGTCTTTCTATAAGGGTCTTGGTACTCGAGTTAAGCTAAGTACAGCCTTTCATCTCCAAACCGATGGCTAAGCGGATCTTACTATCCAAACTTTGGAAGACATGTTGAGAGCTTGTGTGAGTGATTTTAAAGGTAATTGGGATGACCATTTGCCATTGATTGTGTTTGCATATAACAATAACTATCACTCTAGTATTGGTATGGCTCCATTTGAGGATCTTTATGGTAGGAGGTGTAGATCTCCTATAGGATGGTTTTAGGTGGGTGAAGTTTCCCTAATAGGTCCCGATTTGGTACATGAGGCCATAGAGAAAGTTTGACTTATTAGAGAAAGGTTGAAAATTGCTCAAAGTCAGCAAAAGTCATATGTCGATGTAAGAAGAAGAGATCTTGAGTTTTATGTTCATGATTGGATTTACTTGAAAATTTCACCCATGAAGGGTGTAATGAGGTTTGGTAAGAAAGGGAAGCTTAGTCCATGATATGTAGGCCCATATAAGATTTTGAGAGGTGCTGGTAAGGTTGCTTATTAACTAGATTTGCCAAATGAGTTTGCATCGGTGCATCCAGTTTTCCATGTCTCTATGTTAAAAAAATGTGTTGGTGATCCGACATCCATAGTTCCATTAGAAGGGTTAGGAGTTAAGGAGAATCTTTCTTATCAGGAAGTTCTGGTTGAGATTTTTGACCGGCAAGTCAAGAAGTTGAGAAATAAAGAAGTAGCTTCTGTGAAAGTGTTGTGGAGGAATCAGTTAGTTGAGGGTGCTACTTGGGAGGCCGAGGCTGATATGATGTCCCGATATACTCATCTCTTTCCTTTTTCTCCTACTCTAGCTTGACGTAATGAGTTCCTCATGGTTTGTTCTTTGTTTTTGAGTCATGTGTTTTATGTGTTTCCATGATTTCCATACTATGCATGCTTTATGAAAAGTTCAAGTTTTGAGAATATGAGTTTATTTAATTGACCTTTACATGTTTAAGTTCATATGAGTATGAATTACATGTAGGCTACTTGATATGATATTGTGAACATACCTTTAGCTTGGAGTTGATGTTTCCTCCTTGGATGTTAGCTTGGAGTTGATATTTCCTCCTCGGATATGTGTATTGCATGCATGATGGGAGGATAGATTTAGTTCCACCCCTCTTATGATGTTTTGATAACGTCTTAGCTTGGAGTCGATAGTTACTCCTTGGTTATATGCATTGCATAGATGGTTGGGTTGTTAGTTCCTCTCCTACTCTTGAATCTCATTCGAGGAGGAATGTTACCAAGGGGGAGATATTGTAACACCCCGGTTTCGAAAAAGGGTAATGAGATAATTTTTTGGAAATTGCAAGTGCCAGCCGCGGAGGCCAATTACGGCCCGTGGGTAGGACCACGGACCGTAGTGTGGTCGGTGTACTGGTCACCCTTAAACTTCTTCAGAAACTCAGGACCACGTCCTGACCAATGGACCATCGGTCAGACCACGGTCCGTGGTTAGGGGCTCGTGTTTCTCTAGCCCAAAAAGAGGGTTCTGACCACGAATGACGGTCGTGCAGGACGGCCCGTCGTCCTAACCCCGGTCCATTGGTCATGGCCGTCGGTGGAGGGATGGTAGTTAAGTTCAGGGGCAGTGGGGTCTTTTCCTAATTATTTTATCTCTATACTACGTCCTTTTACCCTTCAGTAAGACCCCTATATAAGTATTTTAACCCCCAAATTTCCTAATAGAAATTATTCTCTTCAAATTCACCAACAAGAAGAATTCTCCATAATTCTCTCTCTAGAAAGCTTGAAGAAGAAGGATTCAACCTAGGGTTTCAATTAAAGTCTCAATTCCACCATTGAAGATTAGCAATTGGCTTCAAGGTATGATAGTTTTAATCCATGGATTCCTTCCATTCATGGAGTTCCCAAATTTCTCTATTTTCAAAGTTAGAAATCCCCAATTGAGTTAGGGGTTTCTTCAATTGTCATGGGGTCTCGTGATTATTGATTTAAATGATTGAATTATGATCTCTTATGCATGAATTGATGAAATACTATTATTTTATGATGATTTTTCTTATGAACCCATGTAATCCCCATGTTTTAAAGTTATGAATCATATGATATGGGATTTTGATTATAAAGGAAGAGTTTTATGAAATCAAACATGTATTGATAGAGTTACATGAATTTATGATAAAATCCATACCTAACCCATGTTTTCTAAGTGTTGATGATTGAAAGTGGGTTTTGAACCTTGAAAGGTAAATAATGGAATTATGCAGGTTCTTATGAAATCTATGAAAATGTTTTAAGGATGCTTTAAAAGTAAAGTATCAATGATGATGTTGTTGTTGTGTTGTTGAAAGGATTGTTCTCATAAACACATGAAAGCATGATGTGAATGGTTTTCTCATATAATAAATGCTTCGAAGGTTGAAAGGTCTTCTCACCTAATTTAATCAAAGATTAAGAGCTATCCTAATGAAACTTAGCTTGGATTGGTTGTTCAATGATACCTTTCCATGGATAATGAATGACTTCGCTTGGATTGGCAAGATGACGTGCCCCTCCATGGACAATAAGAACATGTAAGAGATGACTCTTCCGAGGGATTTATGCTTAGCAGCTAGAGAATATTGAGATGGAAGCTCAACCGTTAGTAGAGGTCAGGTTTCTAAAAGTAATTTCCTTATCCCTTACCTATGTGCCCCCATAGGATGATTGTCTAGATAGACATTAGCTAGTGGATCCACTTAAGCTAGAAGTTCATGGTCCTTAACCTTAGCAAGTAGGACAACCCTTTTCGGTGTGGGAGACACCGGGGGATCATGTTATAGTTCACATGGTCTCTATGTCGGTTAAGGCTGCTTCCCACATTAATAATGAACTAAGGTTACTTCATGAATTATCTCATATGTGTTCAAAGGTTTTAATGATGTTATCTTGCATTGACCATGTTTTATGATTTATGTTTCTAACCCTTTTATATCATGTTTTAGCTTGGTCAATTGCATGTCAAGAAATGTCCTCTTTTAGCATGACTTCAATGTTTTATGCATAACTATCATACTTGGTACATTATTTTGTACTAACGCATACTCTTGCCTACATTTCCCCAAAATATAGGGTCCAACAGTGTTGTTTCTTAGTTTCGTGGCTAGTGGCTGATTTTGAGGTTTCCCGTGCTTTGGTGAGTCCTCATGCTTCGAGGACGGATTTCCATTGTTCTAGTTTCCTTATTGTATTTCAGTTTTGGACATGATGTATGGGCTAGGCCCAATTTCATTCTATTGTATTAGATGGCTATTGAGACAAGTGTTTTAGAATTCTGCTTTTCAGTTATAAAACTATTGGACTTGAAATGTTGTTTTACTTCTATTTTTCTATTTCTTATGTTATGAATTCTAAGTGGCCGGTATGGGGTCCTATACGCCATGATACATCTAGGGGGTACTCCTGGGTCTTGACATGTTCACATGAATTTAACTCAAAATCATGAAATTATCTCAATTCATGCATAAAAAGACCTAAATCAATCAATAATATCACAATACAAAAGAACCCATGAGATTGAGTATAAACCCTAACTTCCATTAAAGATTCTACCTTGTGAAAATTGGAGAATTTAGGAACCCTACGGAGGAAAGGACTTCATAGGTGAATACTATTATACCTTAATGCCAAGAGCTTACAATCAATGGTTAATTTGGAGTCTTCACCTTGAAATCCTAGCCTTCTTCTTCAACCTTTTAGAGACGGAAATATTAGGAAAAGAACCCTGAATATCGAACCCTACATTTTGGAAAAATGTAGGCAAGAGTATGCGTTAGTACAAAAAATGTACCAAGTATGTTAGCCATGCATAAAACATTTAAAACATGCTAAAAGGGATATTTCATTCCATGATATGCAATTGACCAAGCTAAACATGATATAAAAGCTTTATAAAACATAAGTCATAAAATCATGGTCAATGCAAGCTAACTTCATCTTTAAAACCTTTGAACTCACGTGAGATACTTCTTGAAGTAACTTTAGTTCATATTACTGGTGCGGAATTAGCCTTAACCAACATTGAGACCATGTGAGCTATAACATGGAATCCGATGTCTACCCCACACCGAAAAGTGGTGTCCTACTTGCCTAAGGTAGAACCTTGAACTTCTAGCTTAAGTGGATCCACTAGCTAATCAACCTATGGGGCCACATAGTTTATGGGATAAGGAGATTGCTACTAGAAACCCGACCTCTACTACGGGGGAGCTTCCATCTCATGAGATTACTTTGGAAACCCGGCCTCTACTACGGGAGATCTTCCATCTCACTTTCAATATCTACTCGGTGCTAAGCATAAATTCCCATGGAATAGTCATTTCATACTTGACTTCATTACTCATGAAAAGGTGCCCTTGGACAACCAATTCAAGCTAGTTTCATTAAGATAGCTTCTTGTCTTTGATTCAATTAGGTGAGAAAGTCTTTCAACCTAAGAATCCTTTCTATGTGAGAAAACCTTTCACATCATGCTAGTTATGTGTTTATGAGAATGTCCTTTTGATTAATAACATTTCAAAGACACTTCATCTAATTCTAAGTGTCAACGATCGTAAATCAGTATAAAACCAAACTAAATGAGTTTGGGTCGAACACCACAGGAAGCGGTACGTGTTTCAGATTCAATTGGGAAGTATAAACGTGGTCAAATCTGTCATAGGAATAAAAAATTATCGAATAAGGACATCATTCTAATAAAAGGGTGACACGAATGTCAAATGGGGGTTTTGGTTTTGATTATCAACTACAAATAGCAGTCACAAACAACAAGAATTAACAATAATAAGACGGATTCTTGGGATGTGATCGATTATAGGTAATATAGACATATGGGTAATTGCAACTATAAGTAATTAGCTAGATATTAGTGAGTAGCGTAGGTTATAGGGGAGGCAATTTTTCTCTCGAACAATTTACCCCGAATCAAGTGATTTCTCTCGAACATCAACAAGCATGCAAAATAAGAGCAGCCCACACCTTAATCCATTCACTCTCTCTCGCTAAATGTGTGGAATTAGGTTTAGGGTTCACTCTCTCGAGCTGAACCCCAATCAACCCAATACCCACAAACCATTAATCAAAACCTTAGTTTTAAATCCTCTCTCTCGAGCAAGCCAAGAAAACAAACATAAAACTGTATTTGCAACTACAATTCTTAAATTAAGCCACAATTAATGATTAAACTAACTTTTAAATAGCATTTAAACTAACAATTAGCAATACCCATAAGCTAAATCAGCCCATAATCACATAATCAAACCCCAAGAATTGGGTTTTTTGCCGAACATCATAAAAGGATAAAAATTGTTACCCAATCGATTAGCCATCAACTGGGTAAGAGGAATTCAACCTTTACAATACTCCTATTCGAAGAAAATTCGAAACCCACTTGCAAAATCTCCAAATTAAGTCTCAAAAGCATCAAGTGTACTTATGAACTTCCAGAAAACTATTCTCGACTAAGTGTAATAATCTACGTCTATAAAAATTCGATACTAAATTAATGTTCAACATGTAATTTATAGTCACCAAAAATAAGCAACGAAGGGCCACTCGGCAAAGTAAGTCGGGTTCGCCGTACCAATCGACGAGCCGCCCATTGACCTCTTCCATCGCCTTTTCACATTAGCATTCAGCATCCTCGAGGTCTGTAACTTTGGGTGATCTATCTTTTCTTCGTGTAATGACTCTGCGATTCGCCGACTACTCCTTCTAAACGCCGACTTGGTTCTTTCCTTTGGAGCTTGGCACACTAGAACTTTAGGCGGTCCGAGGAGCCACTCGGCGACACGCCGAATGCTCTTGGCGATCTTGAGGCTCGCCCATCTTCATTTCTTCAGCCTGTTTTATTCTTTTTTTCCTGTTAGTTTCCATGCTTTATTCCTCAATCCATATTCCTGAAAATCAAGGATTTAACATCAGTTATTGGCATAAAAGAAGCATTTGAGAACACTAAATCAATATAAATAAAGCTCTAAATGAGTCCAAAACTCGGACTCATCACCTTTCAACAACACAACAACAACATCATCATTAGTACTTTACTCTCAAAGCACTCTTAAAGCAGTTGCATAGATTTCATTGAAAAATGCATAAATCCATAATTTACCTCTTGAGGTGGAAACCCACTTTCAATCATAAACTCTTTTGAAAATATGGGGTAGATATGGATTTAATCATAAATAAATGTAAAGCTTGCAATACATGCTTAAATTCAAAAACCACTTGCTTTATACTCTAAACCCCTCATCATATGATTCATAACTTGAAAACATGGGGGATTACATAGGTTCATGGGGAAATCATCATAAAAATCATCATGTATAATCAGTTCATGCATAATAGATCATAATTCAATCATTTAAATCAATAATGAAAGGAACCCATGCTAATTGAAGAAAACCATAACTCAATTGGGAAATTCTTCCATTTGAAATAGAGCAATTTGGGAAATCCAGGGATGTAAGGAATCCATGGATGAAAACTATCATACATTGCCTCCAAATGCTAGCCTTTTATGGAGGAATTGGAACCTTAGATTGAAACCCTAGATGAATCCTTCTTCTTCTTCTTCTTCAAGTTTCTAGAGAGAGAATTATTTAGGAGGAGAGTTGGTTTTCTTTTGGGAATTTGGGAGAATGAAGTAAATGGGTTAATTTGAGGGTTGAAAATACTTATATAGGGGTCCTAAACATAGGCAAAACAACGTAGTATAGGAACTAATTATTAGGAAAATACCCAACTAACTTTGAAAATAACTGTTAGCAGCTCATCCACGGACCCCAGTCGATGGACCATGGTCTGCCCTACGGCCCTTCCTAGTGGACCGTCGATGGTCTTCTGGGGCTTAAATTTTGGCCATCGAACCACGGACCCTGATCATGGACCGTGGTCTGACCTACGATCCGTAGGTCGAGCTGTGGTCCTGGACCTCAAATCACATTGCTAGGCAGCCCAACCACGGACCACACCTACGGTCTGTGGTCCCATCAACGGGCCGTGGGTGGCCCTCGTGGCTGGCACCTGCAGTTTCCCAAAACTAATTCTTTTCCCTTTTCTCGGATGTGGGGTGTTACACTACATTTGGGGAAAATGTAAGCAAGAGTTTGCGTTAGTACAAAATAATGTACCAAGTATGATAGTCATGCATAAAACATTTAAAACATGCTAAAAAGGGGAATTTTCATGAGTATGCAATGACGAAGCTAAAACATGTATTTTGAGAGTTAGAAACCATAAGTCATAAAACCATGATCAATGCAAGATAACATCATCTTTAAAACCTTTGAACTCATGTGGGATACTTCTTGAAGTAACCTTAGTTCTTTATTAATGTTAGGGATTAGCCTTAACCGACATAGAGAGCATGTGAGCTCTAATATGATCCCCCGGTGTCTCCCACAGTGAAAAGGGTTGTCCTACTTGCCAAGGTAGAACCATGAACTTCTAGCTTAAGTAGATACACTAGCTAATGTATATCTAAGACAATCATTCTATGCGGGCACATAGGTAAGGGATAAGGAGATTTCTTCTAGAAACCCGGCCTCTACTAACGGGAGAGCTTCCATCTCAATATCCTCTCGTTGCTAAGCATAAATCCCACGGAATAGTCATATCTTACTTGTTCTTATTATCCATGGAAAGGCACCCTAGGATTAACAATCCAAGCTAGTTTAATTAGGATACATCTTACTTTTTGATTCAATTAGGTGAGAAAGCCTTTCAACCTAAGAGTCCTTTCTATGTGACAAAACCTTTCACATCATGCTTATATGTGTTTATGAGAATGTCCTTTCAACAACACAACAACAACATCATCATTGATACCTTACTCTCAAAGCATCCTTAAAACAATTGTAAAGATTTCATAAGAAAATGCATAAGTCCATGATTTACCTCTTGAGATTCAAAACACACTTCAAATATTCAACACTTATAAAACATGGGTTAGATATGGATTTCATCATAAATTCATGTAAAGCTAGCAATACATAGTTAATTTCATAAAGTTCTTCCTTTAAGATCAAAATCCCACATCATATGATTCATAACTCGAAAACATAGGAATTACATGGGTTTATGGGGGAAATTATCATAAAGGAATCCTAGGATTACCAATCCAAGCTAGTTTCATCAGGATAGCTCTTACTCTTTGATTCAATTAGGTGAGAAAGCCATTCAACCTAAGAATTATTTCTATGTGAGAAAACCTTTCACATCATGCTTATATGTGTTTTTGAGAATGTTCTTTCAACAACACAACAACAACATCATCATTGATACTTTACTCTCAAAGAATCCTTAAAACAATTGCATAGCTTTCATAAGAAAATGCATAAGTCCATGATTTACCTGTTGAGGTTCAAAACCAAATATCAATCATCAACGCTTAGAAAACATGGGTTAGATATGGATTTCACCATAAATTCATGTAAAGCTAGCAATACATTCTTAATTTCATCAAACTCTTCCTTTAAGATAAAAATCCCACAGCATATGATTCATCACTTGAAAACATAGGATTACATGGGTTCATGGGGGAAATCATCATAAAATCATAGTATTTCATGAATTCATGCATAGGATATCATAATTCAATCATATAAATCAATAATAAAAAGAACCCATGGTAATTGAAGAAAACTCTAACTCAATTGGAGATTTCTACCTTTAGAAATAGATGAATTTGGGAACTCCATGGATGGAAGGAATCCATAGATGAAAATGATCATACCTTGAATCCAAATGCTAGCCTTCAATGAAGGAATTGAGACTTGAATTGAAACCCTAGGTTGAATCCTTCTTCTTCTTCAAGTTTCTAGAGAGACAAATATTTGGAGAGTTATTTTTTTGTGATTTTTGAAGAATGAAGTGAATGGGTTGAATTTGGGGGTTAGAATGCTTATATAGGGGTCTTAGTGAAGGGTAAAATGACGTAGTATATGAGTTAATTAACTAGGAAAAGACTCAACTACCCCTAAACTTAACTGTAAGCTGCGACCCACGAGACACCACTGACGGACCGTGGTCAGGATGACGGACCATCCTGCACGGCCGTCGTTGGTAGTCAGGAACTTGATTTTTGGGCCAGTGAACCAGAGGCCCCAACCACAGACTGTGGTCTGACCTACGGCCTGTCGGTCAGGTCGTGGTCCTAAGCCTCTGCAGTCTTGGCAAGGTGTCCAGTCTACGGACCACACTACGGTCCGTGGTCCTACCCACGGGCCGTGGTTGGCCTCCGTGGCTGGCACCTGCAACTTACCAAAATTTGTTTCATTTCCCTTTTTCCAAATACAGGGCGTTACACATAGGTTTTATTTGACACACTCGAGCAACATGATTTTGTGCACAAAATTGAGACCAAACCATTATAGTGAGCCCGAATGTTGTGGCATACCCGCCCCTGTCGCATCATTTGCATTTGAAGTCATATGTAATATTATATACTAGTTTCCCCAACCTCTAACCGGTACATGGCATGTCTGGCCTGCGGGAAGACCCTCATAGTGAGCCCACGGGGGCATACCTCGTACAAGACCATAATTACAACACATACATAGAGTAAAAAAGATGAGCTTTTAGAAAATTATGTCTTACAATTGACTTGGATTGGTTGTGATAGGTTGTCACGTGATCATTTTTATTAGAAATAGATGAAGAACTTCACTTATGCAACTATAGGTATCATAGTTCATTGAATTCTACTTGGGATATTGTATGATGAACTAATTAAGTTGGTGCACAGGTTACCATTGTATATCCTATATTTACTTCTTGTATGCACATACTTCTTTCGGTTTAACATTTGTTTCACATGAGTTTTCACACCTGTCTATCTTTTATTCTGTCTGCTTTACATACCAGTACATGTTTTATATGTACTGACGTCCCTGTATATTGGGTGGTGCATTTTGTTGTAAATGCAGGATCAGGTTCACAGGGGAGCAGACATCCACATTAAGTTCTTTTGGCAACTTTAGTTGATACCTTGGTGAGCTCCATCTCTATCTGGAGCCACCTTATGTCTAGTATTTTTAATTATATGTACAGGTTGCTAGTCGCATACATCGAGGTATGTCTCCATGAGTTATTAGAAATATGATGTTGTAAATCTTTTAGAGGCTTCCTAGACGTTGTAAGGTGTCTTGTTGTATGGTTTTTCCCAGATAGCTCTATAACTTGTATATATAGCATGTGTTTTTCAATCCACCGACTTATTTTCTTATAACTTCTTTCATATCATAGCTTATCGGTAGAGCAGGTAATTATATGGTTCTTGTCCACCCATAGTTTTAGACCGTGACAAACTTTGTATCAGTGCCTAGGTTAAGTGGTTCTAGGGAGTCTATGAAGTTGTGTCTAGTAGACCTTACTTATTGATGTGTTGCGCGCCACATTTATAATTAAGGGACTACAACAAGGGTTTTTGGGAAATTTAATCTTTTTCTCTAATCTAGATCGTGCAATAGAGCTGATCAGAGAATGTTAATTCTGACTCATATTCTGCTTTTTTATGATACAAATCATGTTTGTTATAGAAAAGGATAATGTAGTCCAGGTGGCCACTACTGTCACCCCTTAGGAGGTAGCCACCATTGGGTAGGGTCTGGTATAAGTTGATCACACTAGGTCTCAAGAAGCTTTGTCGAGTCCTACGATTTTAAGGCCTCATGTGCTCTGGAAAGGAGAACCTGCACGGGTTTCTACACCTCCACCTGTGCCATCAGTAGTCTTCATATCGCCACTGGGTGCTTCAGAGCAGTATATGAGAGGAGTAATACAATTACTCACTAAGGTGGTAGCTTCTCAAACTCAAAAACAATGTGTAGAGGTACCTGATGTTGCTCAGAGAGAAGTAGCTGGATCTAGGATTCGGGACTTCCTTCGTATGAATCCTTCGGTCTTTACATTCTCTATCCTAGCAGAGGACCTAAAAAGTTCATTGACGAGACTTATAGAATCTGCAAGGGGATGTGGGTATCAGAGATAAATTGGGTGGAACTGGCATCTTATCAATTGAAAGATGTTGCTATTGCTTGGTACGATATGTAGGAGGCTTTTAGGGGCAGAATGCTTCCCTAGAGGTCTAAAAAGACCTTTCAAAAACCTTCATGGATCATTTTTTTCCACTAAATCTTAGAGAGGTGAGGATAGATGAATTAATAAATTTTAAGGCAGTGGATCTTAGTGTCCGAGAGTAAAGCCCGTGGTTTACACAACTGTTTAGATTCGCTACAGAGGTTGTTAGTACCCAGACATCGAGGATTCATCGCCTTGTAGGTGGCCTCGCAGATCACTTAAAGGACATTTTCTCAGTTCCTGCCCTTAGCAAGGATATGGATATAGCAAGGATTATGGCGTATGCTCAGCATTTAAAGGAGGATCAACATAATCATGAAGTAGAGAGAGAGATAGACCAAAGTAAGAGGGCTAGGAATGTTGGCTAGTCCCAAGGGTCGATAGAGCTTCCACGAGTAGAGGACCCTCTAGGAAGACTCAATCAATAAGATGCTCTGCATTTAGTGCTCCAACTCAATTCTCGAGACATAGATGTGAGCAGGTCCAGACTTTGAAGGCACCAGACCTTCGACCTCAGAGGGGTACTAATTGAGGATTATCATCCATACCTACATGCGGACGGTATGGCCGAGCACATGGAGGGGAATTTAGCTGTTGTTCAAATGCATGTTATTGATGTGGAGTAGAGGGTTATATGGTGTGAGATTGCCTGCAACTATGAGATAGAAATAAGGGTGATAGAGAACAGCCTGCAGGGTATGCAACAACCGCTTCATTATCAGCACCTTCCTCTTCTGACACTCCTTAGGCACCAACAAATAGAAGATCTGGTAGAGGTAGAGTAACTGGTTCAATTGCCAGACTGAACTATATGTATGGACTAGTCGGTCGGTAAGATTTAGAGGCATCCCTGAACGTGGTCATGGGTACCTTATCTATTTTCTAGTGTGATGCATATGGTTTGATCGACCCAGGAGCTACTCTATCATATATTACTCAATTTGTGGTTAGAAATTTCAAAATAGAGGCAAAGTTGTTATGTGAACCGTTCACAGTATCAACTCCAGTAGGAGAGTCTATCATAGCTAGGAAGGTCTATTATGATTGTGTAGTGACAATATGTGGTCGATATACATTAGCTAACTTGCGTGAACTCGAAGTGGTTGACTTTGATGTTATCATGGGCATTGATTGTTTGTCCTCTTGTTATGCTATTGTTGATTTCCTGGCCAAGATTTCCCAATTTCATTTTCCAGGAGAGCCAGTCCTAGAGTGGAAGGGTAATGCTATGATTCCTAAAGGAAAGTTTATTTCTTATCTTAAGGCACAAAATCTTATTGCAAAGGGGTATTTATATCACCTTATTCGAGTAAGAAACCTTGAAGCTGAGAAGCATGTGTTGAATCTTCAGTCTGTACTGGTGGTGAATGAATATCATGATGTCTTTCCTGAGGATCTTCCAGTATTACCTCCCGTTATAGAAATTGAGTTTGGTATTGATCTAGATCCCAGTACACAGTCGATAGAAATTCTACCATATAGAATGGCCCCTGCTGAGTTGAAGGAGCTGAAAGAGTAGTTGACTTGCTTGTTAAAGGCTTTAATTGACCTAGTATATCTACTTAGGGTGCACCAATGTTGTTTTTAGGTAAGAAAGATGGTACTGCAAATATGTATAGATTAAAGACAGCTGAATAAAGTGACAATAAAGAACAAGTATCCTTTTCCTCGAAGAGATGATTTATTTAATCAGTTACAGGGAGCTAGATGTTTTTCAAATATTGACTTAAGGTGCGGTTATCACCAGCTAAGGATTCGTGTAGTAGACGTTCCCAAGGAAGCTTTCCGAACATGATATGGATACTTCGAGTTCCTTGTTAGGTTCTTTGGGTTAACAAATTCCCCAGCAGGCTTCATGGATATGATGAACAAAATTTTTCAAGCCCTTCCTTGATATGCATGTGATTGTATTTATGGATGACATCTTGGTGTATTCACGTTATAAAGCGGAGCATGCAAAATATTTGAGATCAGTGCTTCAGACACTTAGAGAACACCAATTATATACTAAGTTTTCTAAATGTGAATTTTGGATGAACTAAGTAGCCTTTCTTGTCCATGTGGTATCTAGAGAAGGAATCAGGGAGGACTTTCAGAAGATAGAAGCCGTGAAAAATCTGCCCTGGCCTACCACTCCTAGAGAGCTACATAGTTTCTTCGGGCTAGTTGGCTACTATAAGAGATTTGTGGAGGGATTTTCTTCTATTTCTGCTCCATTGACTAAGCTGATGCAAAAAATGCCTAGGTTCTAGTGGTCAGATGCTTGTGAAAGAAGCTTCCAGGAGTTGTAAGATAGATTGACTACAACACTGGTACTAGCATTACCAAAAGGCACAAAAGGATATTTTCTATATTTTGATGTTTCAGGTGTTGGCTTAGGTTGTGTCCTAATGCAGCATGGGAATGTTATAGCATATGCCTCTCGGCAATTGAAGAAACACAAACAAAATTATCCCTCTCAGGATTTAGAACTTTGAGCTATGGTATTTGCGCTTAAAATATGGCGCAAATATTTGTATGGAGTATGTGTTGATATCTTTATAGATCATAAAAGCCTTCAATATTTATTTAAGCAAAAAAGAGTTGAAGCTCAGGCAGAGGAGGTGGCTATAATTGTTGAAGGACTACGATGTTGATATTCTCGACCATCCAGGTAAAGGTTACATTGTAGCAGATGCTCCCAGTCGACTATCTATGGGTAGCTTGGCATATATGTAACCTACTAAGCGTGAAGTGGCCAGATATGTCCATAAATTAGCAAGTCTAGGAGTTTGACTTATGAATTATGAGGATGTTGTCATTGTTGTATTGAATACGACAAGGTCTTCATTGGTGGCATTGGTAAAGGAGAGGCAGTATGATGATCCCTTATTTCTAAAGTATAAAGAGGGAATTAGGAAGCATCAGGTTACATCATTTGAGCTAGCACGTGATGGCACCTTGCGATGTCTAGGTAGATATGTGTTCCATATGTAGATGGGCTAAGACAACATATCATGGTTGAGGCACATTGCTCTCGTTATTCAATTCATCCCGGCTCTACGAAGATGTATCATAACCTCAATGAGGTATACTGGTTAAATGACATGAATAAAGATATTGTAGAGTATGTATCAAAATGCTCCAATTGCCAGCCAGTGATAGCGAAGCATCAAAGACCCGGTGCCTAGCTCAGACCATAAGTATTCCAGTATTGAAATGACCAGCTATAAATATGGACTTTGTCACATGTTTTCCTTCCACTATCCGTAAACATTACTCCATATGGGTAATAGTTGATCGGCTGATGAAATCAGCCTACTTTTTACCTATTAAGTCCACCAGCACAGCTAAAGACTATGCCAAGTTTTATATAAGAGAGATGATGTGCCTGCATGGGACTCCAGTGTCCATTATTTTAGATAGATGTTCCCAATTTACTGCTAATTTTTGGAGATCATTTCATAGAAGCTTGGGAACACAAGTGAACCTTAGCACTGCATTTCATCCAAAAATAGATGGTCAAGCCAAGCGCACTATTCAAACCCTCGAAGACATGTTGAGAGCATGTTTAGTGGACTTTAAGGGAAATTGGGATGATCATATTCCCCTAATAGAATTTGCCTATAATAATAGTTATCACTCAAGTATTGGCATGGCTCCATTTGAAGCTTTATGTGGGAGGCGATGCAGATCACCTATTGGTGGGTTTGAAGTAGGTGAGACATGGATACTAGGTCCAGATCTAGTCCATCAAGCCACTGAGAAGGTCAAATTAATACAAGAGCGGATAAAGACTTCTCAAAGTCGACAAAAGTCATATACAGATGTGTAGCGTATGGATTTAGAGTTTCAGATTGACTATTTGTTATTTTTGAAGGTGTCACCTATGAAAGGCGGTATGCGATTTGAAAATAAAGGTTAGTTGAGTCCCAGGTATATTGGGCCTTATAGAGTTATACGCAGGATTGGTCAGGTAGCCTATGAGGTAGATTTACCTACATAGTTAGCAGTGGACCCGATCTTCCATGTGTCTATGCTACGCAAATGTTTATGAGAACCTTCCCATGTAATCCCTACATAAGATATTGAGCCTACACAAGAATTATCATTTGAGGAAGTCCATGTGGCTATATTGTATCGGCAAGTCTAGAAGTTAAAGAATCGATACATAACCTCGGTCAAAATACTTTGGAGGAACTAGAACATAGAAGCAGCCACTTGGGAAGTGTAAGCGAAAATTAATGCTAAATATACATATTTGTTCCAAGGACAAGAGGTTCTAACACAATGCTTCTCTTTAATATAATCGTTCATTTTTACTACATTTACCAGTGCATCTGATTCTCGCATGATATGTTTAGGTACATGATATATGCTTACAATTTTAGAGTCTTTCATGGATGCAACTTTCAAATGTAAAGGATAAGGTAAGCTTTATTATTAATTATACCCTTGTGCGAGTATAAGGCCAAGCAGAACCTTGTTTGTGATTGTTTGAATATTGTAATTGTTGTGACACTCAGTGAAGCGTATGTGACAACTATAGAACGCAAATTAAGTAACAAGCATCATTCGAGGACGAATGATACTAAGTGGGGGAGGATAGAGAGAATGAAGGAAAGTATGGGAACTAGTTTTATGAGAATTATACGTAAAGTGTTCAACTTTCCTAAGTAGACATATTTACATGGTCTTGTAGTGGATATATATAAAATTATACACTACTTAGCTGCTAGTTAGGGGAAAAAGAAATAAATTAAAGTGGTCCTCCCCTAATTAAGTAGTTAATAATTTGGTCAAGTGTGGTCACATTTATTCTTCTTATAGAAAATACCAAGTCAAGAGATAAGGAAGCTTGGGGGTTTGAAATATATTACAAGAAATAGCAAGTACTTTTTGCTGCCTTCAGTGGTGTGGACAACTTGGAATTCAGAAATAGAACTCGTGTAGTCAAGTTTAAGTTCCCAAATGAGACTTTTTTAGAGTGTAAGGGGGGAAATTCTATACCTCAGGGTAAGTTTGTCTCTTGTCTTAAAGCTAGAAAGATGATTTCGAAGGGTTGCATTTATCATCTAGTTAGGGTGAGGGATGTAGATTCCGAAACCCCTACTCTTAAGTCGGTCCCCATGGTTAATGAGTTTCCGGAAGTGTTCCTAGATGACTTACTTGGTATTCCTCCCAAAAGGGAAATAGACTTCGGTATTGACCTTCTCCAAGATACGCAACCTATTTCTATTCCACCTTACCGTATGGCTCCGGTAGAACTTAAGGAGTTGAAAGAACAATTGAAAGATTTGTTGGATAAGGGTTTTATCCGACCGAGTATCTCTCCATGGGGTCCTCCGGTCTTACTCGTTAGAAAGAAAGATGGTTCTCTCCGTATGTGTATCGATTATCGTCAGTTGAACAAGGTGACTATTAAGAATAAGTATCCTCTTCCGAGGATAGATGATTTATTTAACCAACTTCAAGGAGCAAGTTATTTTTCTAAGATTGACCTTAGATCGGGTTATCACCAATTTAGGGTGAAAGAAGATGATATTCTGAATATGGCTTTTCAAACTCGGTATGGTCATTATCAGTTTTTGGTAATGTCATTTAGGTTGACTAATAATTCGGCAGCGTTTATTGATTTGATGAATAGGGTATTTAGACAATACCTTGACATGTTTGTAATTGTTTTCATTGATGATATATTGATCTATTCAAGACGTGAGAATGATCATATTAATCTTTCGAGAATCGTGTTGCTATTTCTTAAGAACCAACAACTCTTTGCCAAGTTGTCACGACCCAGGGGTACCCCCTAGATACAACATGGTGTTTAGAACCCCAAAGAACTCCATACAAGCCACTTAGCTTTCATCACATAAGAAATAGAACAATAAGAGTAAAACAGTATTCCAAGTCCAAAACATTTTATAAACGAAAAGCAGAAGTTTAAAACACTAGTCTTATCGTAGCCATCTAATACAATAGAATGAAATTGGGCCTAGCCCATACATCATGTCCGAAAGAGAAATACATGAACGAAACTTAAAACAATAAACTCCGTCCTGGAAGCATGATGACTCACCCAAATCTCAGAAATCACGAACTAAACTACTAGCCACGAGACTCGGAAACCTATCTGTCGGACCCTACATTTATGAAAAATGTAGGCAAGAGTATGCGTTAGTACAAAATAATGTACCAAGTGTGATAGCCATGCATAAAACAGTTAAAACATACTAAAAGGGACATTTCATTTCATGACATGCAATTGACCAAGCTAAACATGATATATAAGAGTTATAAAACATAAGTCATAAAATTATGGTCAATGCAAGCTAACTTCATCTTTAAAACCTTTGAACTCATGTGAGATACTTCTTGAACTAACCTTAGTTCATTATTAGTGTGGGTAATTAGCCTTAACCGACATAGAGACCATGTGAGCTATAACATGATCCCCTGGTGTGTCCCACACCAAAAAGGGTTGTCCTACTTGCCAAGGTATAACCATGAACTTCTAGCTTAAGTGGATCCACTAGCTTATCAACCTATGGGGCACATAGTTTAAGGAATAAGGAAATTGCTACTAGAAACCTGGGCTCTACTAGGTAGAGCTTCCATCTCGTAAGATTGCTTCTAGAAACTCGGCCTCTACAACGGGAGAGCATCCATCCCATTATCAATATCCACTCGGTGCTAAGCATAAATTCCACGGTATATTCATTTCTTACTTGACCTCATTATTCATGAAAAGGTGTCCTTGGACAAACAATCCAAGCTAGTTTTATTAGGATAGCTCTTACTCTTTGATTCAATAACGTGAGAAAGTCTTTCAACCTAAGAATCCTTTCTATGGGAGAAAACCTTTCACATAATGCTTAGTTGTGTTTATGAGAATATCCTTTCAACAACACAACAACAACATCATCATTGGTACTTTACTCTCAAAGCACCCTTAAAAACATAGGGGATAACATGGGTTCATGGTGACAGCATCATAAAATCATCATATTTCATCAATTCATGCATAAGAGATCATAATTCAATCATTTAAATCAATAATCAAAAGAACCCATTGTAATTGAGGAAAACCCTAACTTAATTGGGGAATTCTACCTTTAGAAATAGAGAATTTGGGAACTCCATGTATGGAAGGAATCCATGGATGAAAACTATCATACCTAGAATTCAAATGCTAGCCTTCAATGGAGGAATTAAGACCTGGCTTCAAACCCTAGGTTGAATCCTTGTTCTTCTTTTTCAAGTTCTTGAGAGAGAAATATTTTGGAGAGGAGATTGATCTTCTTTTCAGGTCTTGGGAAGAATGACTTAAGATGGGGGAATTTTGAGGGTAAAATATCTTTAGATGAAGGTTAAAATGACGTAGTATCGAATTAAGAGAATTTTGAAAAGAACATTAAGACCCCAACTTAAAAATGAGGACAGTGTTCATTCAGGCTCGCCGAAGGTCACTTGGCAACTAGCCAAATGGACCCTTGGCTCACCTAAATTTACAGTGAGTTGGCTTAAAAATCCAGACAATTAGGCAATGGGGATGGGACCATGGGCGACGCACTGAATGGAACGGCGAGCCCGACTTGGATCGCCTAAAGTTCCAGAACCTAGACACTGGAAACAAGCCAATAGACGAGGGGTGGTTTCACTTGGTGGATCACGAAGTCACTCGGCATCCCCCTTCTACTTCGCCGAGTTGACTATGGAAGGAATATTTTCCCTTTTTTTTTAAAATTCGGGGTGTTACATTATCTCCTCCTTGGGATCATTCGTCCTTGAATGAGATTCAAACTTGTTCTAAAAGATTAGGAGAGGAACTAAAAACCTAACTTACAATGTAATGCATGCAACCAAGGTGGAACTATCGATTTCAAGCTAAGACGTTCTCAAAACATCATAAGAGGGGTGAAACTAACTCTAACAGCCAATCATGCATGCAATGCACATATACAAGGAGGAAACATCAACTCCAAGCTAAACATACTCAATGCATCATAAGGAAGTAGGAACTACATCTAGCTACCCAATATGCATGAATTTTCAAAATTTCTCATGTTCAAGGAGGAACTACCTTCTCCAAGCTAAAAGCATGCTCAACACAATCTCATGGAGCCTATATGCAATTCACTCTAAAAAAGCATAGCTAAAGCATGTTAATCAATTCATCTCATGAAGTCTATAGGCAACTCATACTCAATGCACAATAACATGAGGAAATCAATCATGTAAACTCATTTTCTTTCAAAACACAAGTTTCATGAACATGCATAACATAAGGAAATCATGAAAACACATAAAACACATGACTCCCAAAACAAAGGTCAAACCAAGAGGAACTCATTACCTCAAGCTAGAGTAGGAGTAGAAGGAAAGAGATGAGGATATCGGGACCTCATTTCGGCCTCGACCTCCCAAGTATGACACTCAACTAACTGATTCCTCCACAACACTTTCACGGAAGCTACTTCTTTATTTCTCAACTTCTTGACTTGCCGGTCTAAAATCTCAACCGGAACTTCCTCATCAGAAAGACTTTCATCAACTCCCAAACCTTATAACGAAACTATGGATGTCGGCTCACCAACAAATTTATACAAGATAGAGACATGGAAAACCGGATGCACCGATGCCAACTCATTTGGAAAATCTAGCTCATAAGCAACCTTACCAACACACCTCAAAATATGATATGGGCCTACATATCGGGGACTAAGCTTCCATTTCTTACCAAACCTCATTACACCCTTCATGGGTGAGATTATCAAGTAAACCTAATCATGAACATCAAACTCAAGATCTCTCCTTCTCACATCGGCATATGACTTTTGCTGACTTTGAGCTGTTTTCAACCTTTCTCTAATAAGTCGAACTTTCTCTATGACCTCATGTAAAAATTTGGGACCTATTAGGGAAACTTCACCCACCTCAAACCAACCTATAGGAGATCTACACCTCATTTCATATAGTTCCTCAAATGGAGCCATATCAATACTTGAGTGATAGCTATTATTGTAGGAAAATTCAATCAATGCCAAATGGTCATCCCAACTACCCTTAAAATCAATCACACAAGCTCTTCACATATCTTCCATAGTTTGGATAGTACGCTCCGCTTTCCCATCGGTTTAGGGATGAAAGGCCGTGCTAAGCTTAACCTTAGTCTCAAGGCCCTTTTGGAATGACCTCCAAAACTGGAAAGTGAATTGGGTACCACGATCGGAAAAAATGGACAAAGGCACTCCATGCTACCTTACCATTTCTCTCAAGTACATCTTGGCATAGTCCTCCGCCGAATATGAAATGTTGACGGAAAGGAAATGAGCCAATTTCATCATACGATCTACTATCACCCAAATAGAGTCATGTTGTTACCGAGTGCGAGGCAAACCAACAATAAAGTCCATATCTAAGTCTTCCCACTTCCAAATAAGAATGCTAATGTCTTGGGATAAACCTCCCAGTTTATGATGCTCAACCTTCACTTGTTTGCAATTTGGACACTTAGCCACAAATCCCACAATATCCTTCTTCATTCAATTCCACCAATAGACCTCCCGCAAATCACGGTACATCTTGGTGGCTCCTGGGTGCATGGAATACCGCTAACTATGGGCTTCTGACAAGATACATTCCCTCAAGTCATCAATATTTGGAACACATACACTACCTTGGTATCTAATTACCCTATTTCCCTTTGGGAGAAAGCCTCAACTCACTTCTTAAGCACCGCTTCTTTTAAGTCGACCAAAATTGGATCAAGACTTTGCTTAGCTTTAACATCCACCACAAAAGATTATTCGGAACCATTGTGAACTATAATACCACCCTTAGTGGAGTCCACCAATTGAACACCTAATCGAGCCAATCTATGAACATCTCGAACCAACTCTTTCTTCTCTTCTTCAATATGAGCAACACTACCCATAGATAATCGACTAAGAGCATCCCCTACAACATTAGCTTTACCGGGGTGATAAAAAATACTCATGTCATAATCCTTCAATAACTCAAGCCACCTAATTTGGTGAAGATTCAAATCTTTTTAATCAAACACATATTGCAAACACTTGTGGTTGGTAAACACATCTACATGAACTCCATACAAATAGTGCCTCCAAATTTTTAAGGCAAAAATGATCGCCGCTAATTCTAGGTCATGGGTAGGATAATTCTTCTCATGAATTTTAAGTTACCTTGAGGCATAGGTAATAACTTTCCCATTTTTCATAAGCACACATCCTAGCCCAATTCTTGAAGCATCAAAAAATACCACAAAAACCATTTGTCCCTGCCGGTAAGGTCAACACCGGAGCAGAAGTAAGTCTATCTTTCAAATCTTGAAAACTCTTTTCACACCCTTTGGACCATATGAACTTTGCCTTCTTTTGAGTCAAAGCCGTCAAAGGAGAGGCAATTGAAGAAAATCCATCAACAAACCTTCTATAGAAGCCGGCCAAACCCAAGAAACTTTGAATATTTGAAAGGGTGAGAGGTCTAGGCTAACTCTTGACCACATCCATCTTCTTAGGATCTACCTCTATACCCTTACTTGAAACAATATGACCAAGCAATGGGCAAGCGGAGCGTACTATCCAAACTTTGGAAGATATGTTAAGAACTTGTGTGATTGCTTTTAAGGGTAGTTGGGATGACTATTTGCCATTGATTGAATTTGCCTACAGTAATAGCTATCACTCGAGTATTGATATGGCTCCATTTGACGCACTATATGGTAGGAAGTGTAGATCTCCTATAGAATGGTTTGAGGTGGGTAAGTTGCCGTAATAGGTTCCGAATTGGTACATTAGGCCATAGAGAAATTTTGACTTGTTAGAGAAAGGTTGAAAATGGCTCAAAGTCGGCAAAAGTCATATGTCAATGGGAGAAGAACGGATCTTGAGTTTAATGTTAATGATTGGGTTTACTTAAAAATCTCACCCATGAAGGGTGTAATGAGGTTTGGTAAGAAAGGAAAGCTTACTCCCCAATATATAGGCCCATATCAGATTTTGTGACGTGTTTGTAAGGTTTCTTATGAGCTAGTTGTGCAAAATGAGTTGGCATCGGTGCATCCAGTTATCCATGTATCTATGTTGAAGTAATGTGTTGGTTATCCGACATCCATAGTTTCCTTAGAAGGTTTGGGAGTTAAGGAGAATCTCTCATATGAGGAAGTTTCGGTTGAGATTTTAGACCGGCAAGTAAAAAAGTTGAGAAATTTGGAAATACCTTCCGTCAAAGTGTTGTGGAGGAATCATTTAGTTAAGGGCGCTACTTGGGAGGCCAAGGCCGATATGATGTCCCGATATCCTTA
The DNA here is from genome assembly GCA_029582245.1 of Solanum etuberosum. Taxonomy (NCBI): domain Eukaryota; kingdom Viridiplantae; phylum Streptophyta; class Magnoliopsida; order Solanales; family Solanaceae; genus Solanum; species Solanum etuberosum. Next base: position 43,620 of record JAJONR010000575.1, read on the forward strand.
TATTTTTCCTTCTACTCCTACTCGAGCTTGAGGTAATGACTTCCTCATTGTTTGTTCTTTGTTTTGGAGTCATGTGTTTTATGTGTTTCCATGATTTCCTTACTATGCATGCTTTATGAAAAGTTCAAGTTTTGAGAAAATGAGTGTATTTAATTGACTCTTACATATTTATGTGCATATGAGTATGTATTGCATGAAGGCTACTTGATATGATGTTGTGAACATGCCTTTAGCTTGGAGTTGATGTTTCCTCTTCTGATATATGTTGTTAGCTTGGAGTTGATGTTTCCTCCTCAGATATGTGTATTGCATGCATGATGTGCTGTTAGATTTAGTTTCACCCCTCTTATGATGTTTTGATAACGTCTTAGCTTGGAGTCGATAGGTCCTTCTTGGTTATATGCATTGTATAGATGGTTGGGTTGTTAGTTCCTCTCCTATTCTTGAATCTCATTCGAGGATGAATGATCCCAAGAGGGAGATATTATAATACCTCAGATTAAAAAAAGGGTAATGAGGCAATTTTTAGGAAGTTACAGGTGCCAACCACGGAGGCCAACTACTGTCCGTGGGTAGGACCATGGACCGTAGTGTGGTCCATGGATTGGTCACCCTTAAACTTCTTCAGAAGGTCAGGACCACGGCCTGACCAATGGACCATCGGTCAGACCACGGTCCGTGATTGGGGGCCCGTGGTTTACTTGCCCAAAAAAGATGTTTCTGACCACGAACGACGGTCGTGCAGGACGGCCCGTCATCCTAACCACGGTCCGTCGGTCGTGGCCATCGGTGGAGGGCTGGCAGTTAAGTTCATGGGCAGTGGGGTCTTTTCCCAATTATTTTATCTCTATACTATGCCATTTTACCCTTCATTAAGACCCCTATATAAGTATTTTAACCCTCAAATTTCCCAATAGAAATCATTCTCTTCAAATTCACCAAAAAGAAGAACTCTCCAATAATTCTCTCTCTATAAAGCTAGAAGAAGAGGGATTTAACCTAGCATTTCAAGTCAAGTCACACTTCCTCCATTGAAGATTAGAAATTGGCTTCAAGGTATGATAATTTTCATCCATGGATTCTTTCCATTCATGAAGTTCCAAAATTCCTTTAAATTCGAAGTTAGAAATCCCCAATTGAGTTAGAGTTTTCTTCAATTGGCATAGGTTCTCTTGATTATTGATTTAAATGATTGAATTATGATCTCTTATGCATGGATTGATGAAATACTATTATTTTATAATGATTTCCCCTGTGAACCCATATAATCCCCATGTTTCAAGTTATGAATCATATGATGTGGGATTTTGATTATAAAGGAAGAGTTTTATGAAACCAAGCATGTATTAATAGAGTTACATGAATTTATGATGAAATTCATATCTAAACCATGTTTTCTAAGTGTTGATGATTGAAAGTGGATTTTGAACCTTGAATGGTAAACTATGGATTTATGCATTTTCTTATGAAATATATGTAAATGTTTTAAGGATGCTTTGGGAGTAAAGTATCAAGATGTTGTTGTTGTGTTATTGAAAGGATTGTTCTCATAAACACATGAAAGAATGATGTGAATGGTTTTCTCACATAATAAAGGGTTCTAAGGTTGAAAGGTTTGAATCAAAGATTAAGAGTTATCCTAATGAAACATAGCTTGGATTGGTTGTTGAATGATACCTTGACATTGATAATGACTTTGCTTGGATTGGCAAGATGACGTGCCCTTCCATGGACAATAAGAACAAGTAAGAAATGACTTTTCCATGGGATTTAATCTTAGCACCGAGAGGATATTGATATGCAAGCTCTCCTGTTTGTAGAGGCCAGTTTTCTAAAAGTAATCTCATTATCCCTTACCTATGTGACCCCATAGGATGATTTTCTAGATAGACATTAGCTAGTGGATCCACTTAAGTTGGAAGTTCATGGTCCTTACCTTGGCAAGTAGGACAACACTTTTCGGTGTGGGAGAAACCGGGGGATCATGTTATAGCTCACATGGTCTCTATGTCGGTTAAGGCTGCTTCCCACATTAATAATGAACTAAGGTTACTTCAAGAAGTATCTCATATGTGTTCAAAGGTTTAATTGATGCTAGCTTGCATTGACCATGTTTTATGATTTATGTTTCTAATACTTTTATATCATGCTTTAGCTTGGTCAATTGCATGTCATGAAATGTCCTCTTTTAGCAAGACTTAAATGTTTTATGCATAGCTATCATATTTGGTACACTGTTTTGTACTAATACATACTCTTGCCTACATTTCTCAAAAATGTAGGGTCCAAGTCAAGTTTCTCAGTTTCGTGGCTAGTGGCTGATTTCGAGGTTTCCCGAGCTTTGGTGAGTCCTCATGCTTCGAGGATGGATTTTCATTGTTCTAGTTTTCTTATTGTATTTCAGTTTTGGACATGATCTATGTGGTAGGCCCAATTTCATTCTATTGTATTAGATGGCTATTGAGACAAGTCCGCTTTTCGTTTATAAAACTATTGGACTTGAAATGTTGTTTTACTGTATTGTTATATTTCTTATGTTATGTATGCTTAGTGGCTTGTATGGGGTCTTGTACGCCATGTTACATCTAGGGGGTATACCTGGGTCGTGACAGGTTCACATGAATTTCACTCAAAATCATGAAATTATCTCAATTCATGCATAAAAGGACGTAAATCAATCAATAAAACCATAATAGAAAAGAACCCATAAGATCGAGTAAAAACCCTAACTTCCATTGAAGATTCTACCCGTTGAAAATTGAGAATTTAGGAACCCTACGGAGGAAAGGACTTCATAGGTGAATACTATTTTACCTTAATGCCAAGAGCTTACAATCAATGGTGAATTTGGAGTCTTAACCTTGAAACCCGAGCCTTCTTCTTCAAGCTTTTAGAGAGAGAAATATTGGTAAATGAACTTTGATCAACTTTAGAAATTTTGTAGAATGAGTTCAATTGGGGAAATTTGGGTGTAAAAATCTTTATATGGGGTCTCTAATAGAAGTTAAAACGACAAGATATTGTTTTGGAATTGATTAACGCTCAGATACACCTCTTTTAATTCTAGGTGTAGACGATCGTTATCTAGTATAAAACCCAACGAAGAGTTGAGGTCGAACCCACAGGGAGAGTTACAAGTTCGAATTCAGTTACGAAGTAAAATGTGGTCAAATCGGTTATAGGAATAGAAATCACTGAAAACATATAGACAAATCTAAGGGGTTGACACAAATGTCAGATGGGGGGTTTGGTTTGTCAATTATTAGCTAAAGCACACACGAAAACAGGGGAAACAACAATATGTAGAGGAATTCTAGAGATGTGATCGATTATAGGCTAATTTCACTATATGGGTAATTGAAATTACTAAGGAATTGCTAAATCTCTGTGTGTAGGCTAGATCATAGGTGTAATAGATTTCTCTCGAACAACTACTACGACTCAAGTGAGTTCTTTCGAACCTCAACAAGCTTATCACTATAAATATCCCAAAACCTTAATTTATCTACTCTCTCAAACTAGATCAGTAGAATCGAGTTTAGGATTTACTCTTTCGAGCTAAATCTATATCAACCCAATAACTATAATGATTAATCGAAAGCTTTGATTTTAAAACCTCTGTCTCAAGCAAGCCTAGAACTCTATGTTAGAATTGCATTCACAACTACAATTTATAGATTAAAACACAACTATCGATTAAACCAACTTCAATTAAGCATTTAAATCAGTAAATAACAATACCCATAAGCTAATTAAGCCAATAATCACATGATCACACCCCAATAATTGGGGTTTTATCTACACATCATAAAAAGATAAAAACAATTACCAACTATATTACCCATGAGCTGGGTAAAAGTTTTCAAGTCTCTACAATGCTCCAAATTTGGTTAATTCAACAACCCACTTGCAAATCCTCAAATTTACACTTCAAAGTCTACAATAGAAACTCAAAAACTCAGAGAAAACTCAAATTCTCAAACTTGGGATCAGATCTCTTCACTTTTCATTTTAAATTTCAATTTATAGTTTCCTAGGTTTTGACCTGAAAGGCTATTGGGTGAAGTAAGTGGGGCGTCGCCAACCCAGTCGGCGATCCGCCCTTCTGTCCAATTCATCATCGGTTTGCATTGGCCATTTATCCTTCAAGTCCTGTGACTTTAGGCGATCAAGATTGTTGTCATCGAGTCGTTCGGCGATCCACCGACTGCCGATTTCTGTCTCTATGTCAGTCCTTCCTCAGGGCTGGCACGCTGGAACTTTAGGCGAGCTAAAGAGACACTCGGTGGTTTGCCGAGTGGTCTTGGCGATCGCCAGGATCGCTTTTCTTCACTTCTTCAGCTTGTATGTTCCTTTCTGCCCGGTAGTGTCCTTTCCTTGCTCCTTAGCCTTCATAGTTGCAAATCAACACATTAACATCAGTTTAGAACATAAATTAGGCATTTGAGGACACTTATACTATTAAAACAAATCCCTAAATGAGTCGAAATCTCAGACTCATCAGCACCCCCAAGTTAAACTTTTGCTTGTCCTCAAGTAAAACTCAAGAGAAATTAGTTCAACAAGGATGTCTACAAATAGAGATCTTAAGACTCAACATAAATACATACAAAAGGGTCAAACTACACATACAATGATCAATTCTGCACTCAAAGTTTCAAATTGTGACTCACCATTATCAAGTGTACTCAAGTTCACAATGCTTGCTTCAAGTGCAAGTTTAACAAAGGTGTCACACCCCGAGGCTACCCCCAGGATGCGAACAAGGGACCTAGCATCACGAGTGACCCCAAGCTAACCCTGAGCTGCCATATTCTAAGCATACTAATTAAACTGAAGTAAAGAAATATTGTGTGGAAGCTAAATCATGAGATAAACTGAAATGATGGGGAATACACATAAACTATTTGAATATATAAAACTGAGAGTTTAACAACAACTGAAAAGTTAAACTCAAATGCTAAAGCTGATTCTAACTATGTCTGAAAATAAAGCCTCAACTGACTAGAAATGTTGGGACATGCCCCAGCTAGATCTAGCAAAACTGAAACTAATGACTGAAAGTAGAAGAATAATCATGTCAATCGTCCTTAAAAAATAAGGACTCACCACTGATGCTGCTGAACTGGAGATCAGGAACCGATCTATGCGCGATCTAAATGCTGAGGACTTGAACCTACATCACGAGAAGATGTAGCGCAGAGTATGCGTCAGTACTTGAAAGGTACTGGGCATAAAGGATAGAATAAAGCTGAACAATATACATAACTGAACAAAGCATATAACTGAGCAATGATGTAAGATAAGCATGATACTATACTAGAAATACTAAACATGAACTAACTGAATGCAATGACCAAGTTTATAACATGCTGAAGCTGAATACTGAATTGTATCTGATAACCTGGTCACTACACTAGAATCTGACTGTGGGAGCTACTAATAACCGACATAAAACCATATGAGCTAAATGTGGAGTCCGATGTATAAGCCCCATCGAGAGGACCGAATATACCCTACCAGAGGTATAGAGGCATGACTGGCGTGATTACAAAAATGTAATGCCCACAGAGGGGACTTATAAACCTATGGGGGCACGTAGTTCTGGAACTATGAGGGTACGCTGAACCCTAGTCCAACTCAGTATTAAGTCTACTCCCAACTGATTATGTAAATAACACATTATGCCTAAATTTCTGTAATATTGGATAGCTCAAAGTACTAACATGCTAACTGAAAATGCAACATTAATGTACTGATAATCAAACATTCGAATCTGAGGCATGTATATCTGAAATCACTGACCTAGCATATGTAATTGATGAACTAAAAGAACTACATAGCTAGGATTCTGAGTTTATGAAAGAATCTACGCAAAACAATAATAAAATCATGATAATCTGCTGAAATTCTAGAAACCTTAAGTCTAGATAATATGAAGGGAATCAAGAATCTGACTGAATTCTAGGGACCTAATGGGTGAAAGGAACCCACTAGTGAAATCGCACATACCTGGTTACGAATTCCACGGAGAAATCTTTCAATTTTGGGGTTGGAACTGATGAAAACTCATTGTGTTCTTGAACTAGGGCGTGGTCGACTCTTTCTCCTTCTTCTCATTCAACTTGATGAATTTTAGGAGAATGAGTTGACTTGGGTAAGTTTTTATTTAGTTACTAGGCTAAAACTGACCAAAACCACGTACTTTAGGGGTTAACCGACGTATTTAGGGGTCCAACGCATAGGGAAAAGATCAAACGACCCCTGACTTAAAAGCTGTTGGGACCACCAATGGAACTGACTGACAATCTATTGATTGACCCACGGTCCGTGCTGGTCAACCATCGATGGGGTTTTGGGACTAGGTTCTGGGGCCTCGTTCCACGGACCAGGACCACGGTCCGTGGCCTGACCTATGGTCTATGGGTCCGGCCGTGGGTCATGCCTTAGAAGATTTTCTGGGCTTAGTCTAGGGAGGGGTTACAGGTGGTGAACCACGGACCACCAGGACGGACTGTGGGTCACCCATACGGTCCGTGGGTGGCAACCGTGGGTTGCACCTGCAACTTCTGAAATCTGCATTTTTGGTAGTTCTAGAATACTGGGTGTTACATTATCTCCCCCTTGGGAACATTCGTTCTCGAATGAAGACTAAACTAACTGAAGATGGAGGGAAAGAGCTGCAAACCCTACCACAATTTCTAGAAACTGATTTCTGACTGAACTAAGTTCCAATGACATGCAAATACGCTGAAAATGCAAGTACAAACTGAAGGAACATGATACTAAGACGAATCTGCACATGAATGACTGAAAAAATTCAGAGGAACTATTACCTCAAGCTGGAATGGAATCAACAGGAAAGAGGTGAGGATACTTGGACTCCATGGTTGCTGTTGCTTCCCAAGTAGCTCCCTCTACTGACTGACTCCTCCACAAAACCTTACCTGAAATGACTTCTTTGTTTCTCAACCTTTTAACCTGACGATCAAGAATCTCAACTGGCATATCCTAATAAGTGAGACTATCTTTCACAGCGACACACTTAAAGGTACTATGGATGCTGGATCACCCACACACTTCTTAAACAATGAAACATGAAAGACCGGATGCACTGCTGCTAGTTCTGCTGGTAACTCTAACTCATAAGCCACTTTACCAACTCTTTTCAAGATTTTTGAAGGGCCTACATATCTTGGACTGAGCTTTCCTTTCTTTCCAAATCTCATCACCCTCTTCATAGGTTACACTTTTATGAAAACCCAATCATCAACTTGGAACTCCAAGTCCCTTCTCCTTACATCTGCATAGGACTTCTGGCGACTCTGGGCTGTCTTAAGTCTATCTCTGATGAGCTGCACTTTTTCCATAGCATCATGAACCGAATCTGGCCCTATCAAGGCTGCTTCACCTACTTCAAACAAACCAACTGGAGATCTACATCTACGCCCATACAATGCCTTATAAGGGGCCATCTGAATGCTGGAATTGTAGCTATTAATGTAGGAGAACTCTATAAGGGAAAGGTGATCATCCCAACTACCCTTGAAGTTGATCACACAAGCTCTCAACATTTCCTCTAAGGTCTGAATGGTACGCTCTGCCTGACCATCCGTCTGCGGATGAAATGATGTGCTAAGATTAACTTGAGCACCAAGACCTTTCTGAAATGACTTCCGGAAATGAGAGGTAAACTAAGGACCTCTATATGAGATGATAGACAAAGGAACCCCATGCAACCTGACTATCTCATTAATATAAAGCCTGAGGTAGTCCTCCACCGAGTCTTTAGTCTTAACAGCAAAAAGTTCGCAGACTTAGTAACTCTGTCAACTATCACCCAAATGGAGTAATGTTGTCCGCGAGTATGAGGTAAACGTGTAATGAAGTCCATGTTGATAACTTCCCACTTCCAAGTAGGAATGTTGATCTCTTGAGTCATACCCCCTGGTTTTTTATGTTCTACCTTCACTTGCTGAAAATTGGGGAACTTAGCCACAAAATCTGCTATATCCCTTTCCATGCCATTCCACCGAAAGACTTCCCGCAGATCACGGTACATCTTAGTGGAACCTGGATTAATATAATACCTAGAGTTATGGGCTTCTTCAAGAATTTTTTGTCTCAACTCACACACCTTAGGAACACATAATCGACCCTGATTGCGAAGCACGCATATCCCCCTTGGGAGAAAACCTCCACTCTCTGCTGATGAACTGCACCCTTTAGTTGAAGCAATATCGGATCACTTTCTTGCTTTTCCTTAACCTCCGCTACTAATGAAGATTCTGACCCATTCTGAACTGTTACACCATCATCTAATATGATCATAAGGTGAACTCCCAAGCGAGCAAGCATGTGAACATCCTTTGATAGTTCTTTTCTTTCATCCTTAACATGTGCTATACTACCCATAGATAGTCAGCTAAGGGCATCCGCTACGACATTGGCCTTACCAGGATGGTAATGCACATTCATATCATAATCCTTGAGGAACTCAAGCTATCTCCTCTGGTGAAGATTCAACTCTTTCTGGGTGAACACATACTGAAGACTTTTATGGTCTGCTAACACATCTACGTGAACAACATACAAATAATGTCTCCAAATCTTAAGTGCAAACACCACTGCTTCAAGCTCGAGTCGTATTCATTGATGACATCCTAATCTATTCAAGGAATGAGGAAGATCATGCTAGTCATCTCAGAGTAGTTCTCCAAACTCTAAAGGATAAGGGGTTATATGCCAAATTCTCTAAGTGAGAGTTTTGGCTTGAGTTTGTGGCATTCTTAGGCCACATTATTTCCTGTGATTGAATTAGAGTTGATACTCAGAAAATAGAGGCAGTGCAGAATTGGCCTAGACCCACATGTCCAACTGATATTAGGAGTTTCTTGGGGTTGGCTGGATATTATAGAAGGTTCGTCGTGGGGTTCTCATCTATTTCATCCGCTTTGACCAAGTTGACTCAGAAAATAGTGAAATTTCAATGGTCTGAAGCTTGTGAGAAATGCTTTCAGGAATTGAGAACTAGGTTGGCTTCTGTCCCAGTATTAACCTTACCAGAAGGTACACAAGGTTTTGTTGTATATTGTGATGCGTCCCGAGTTTTACTGGGTTGTGTGTTAATGAAGAATGGTAAAGTTATAGCTTATGCCTCTAGACAACTGAAAGTTCACGAGAAGAATTACCTAACCCATGATCTAGAGTTGGTTGCCGTAGTATTTGCTTTGAAAATATGGCGTCACTATCTTTATGGTGTTCATGTGGATGTGTTCACCGATCACAAGAGTCTCCAGTATGTGTTTAGTCTGAAAGAGCTTAATCTCAGATAGAGGAGGTGGTTAGAGTTACTTAAGGATTATGACATGCGTATTCTATATCACCCAGGTAAGGCTAATGTTGTTGCTAATGCTTTGAGTAGGTTGTCTATGGGTAGTACCGCCCATGTTGAGGAAGAGAAGAGAGAGTTAGCAAAGGATGTGCACATACTTACGAGATTAGGAGTTCGACTAATGGATTCCACTGAAGGAGGAGTAGTGGTGATGAATGTGGATGAATCATCATTAGTTTCAGAAATGAAAGAGAAACAAAACCAAGATCCTATTTTGCTTGAATTGAAGGCAAATCTTCATAAGCAAAAAGTAATGGCTTTTGAATAAGGGGTAGATGGTGTATTGAGTTATCAAGGTAGGTTGTGTGTACCAAGGGTGGATGAACTCCAAGAGAGGATCATGGAGGAAGCTCATAGCTCTAGATATTCTATCCATCTGAGTTCTACAAAGATGTATCGTGATTTGAGAGAAGTATATTGGTGGAATAGTATGAAGAAATGTATTGCTGAGTTCTTTGTTAAATGCTCGAATTGTCAACAAGTTAAAGTAGAGCACCAACGACCCCGTGGTATGGCTTAGAATATAGAACTTTTGGAATGGAAGTGGGAGATGATCAATATGGATTTCATTACTGGCTTGCCACGGTCTCGCAGGCAACATCATTCGATTTTGGTGATTGTGGATCGAATGACAAAATAAGCCCACTTTTTACCAGTAAAGACTATCCATTTAATAGAGGATTATGCCAAGTTTTATATTCAAGAGGTAGTAAGATTTCATGGAGTTCCAGTTTCCATTATTTCAGATAGAGGTGCACAATTTACTGCAAAGTTTTGGAAGTCATTCCAGAAAGGCTTGGGTTCAAAGGTGAACTTGAGTACTCCTTTTCATCCTCAGACAGTCAAGCAGAGCGCACTATTCATACTTTAGAAGTGTATGAGCGATCCTTCACTAATAATACCAACTTAAGATATTGGTATAAAGGATAGCTTGTCTTATGAGAAGATTCCTGTTCAGATTCTAGACCACCCGGTTTGCAAGTTGAGAACCTAGGAAGTAGCATCAGTCAAAGTTCTGTGGAGAAATCAGTTTGTTGAGGAAGCTACTTGGGAAGCTGAGGAGGATATGAAGAAGAGATATCCACATCTCTTTGAGCCTAGATAAATTCCAGATCAAGGTACTAATTCTCTTCTTAGTACTCTTTAATTGATATACTGAATGTATTAGATTTGCTTGTTGGGTGTTTAAGTTGAATGTTAGATGTTACGCCATTCGCCTACTAAGAGTAATCTCATTCGAGGACGAATGTTCCCAAGGGGAGATATTTTAACACCCCGCTATTTGAAAGAGCTAAAAATTAGAAAGAACCATTTTTGGAAAGAATGAAAATCTGGAATTTGGCAAGTATGTTAAGTATCAGTTTTGGGTCAATTTTAAACGAACATAACTCTTAGTACAGTATTAGTTAGGTGGGCTACAAGATATCAATTAAAAGGTCTTTGAATTATCTTTCCAACGCCACTGAGTTTGCTAGTTTTTGAGTTTGTATGAGGGAGATACGCCCGTTAGAAATCGGGCTGTCTGAATAAGGAATGTCACCCGGATTTTTAAGGGGTATTTTGGTCTTTTCTAGTCCCAATTGGTTTAATTCGTTTTTAGTAAATTATTTGGGGTATAAACTGATTTAGTTCAGTTTACGCAATTGAGAATTACGCTAGGGCTTTGAGAGAAGAGAAAACATGAGAAAAGTCAAGGCGTTCTTGGAGATTTCTTACAGAATCGAAGTCGTTTTGCCAAGGGTTGATCCCTAAAGAGGTATGCGAGACTTTCATAGCGTTGGGTTCGTTCACCCACGCGCAATCATGTTCAGTTCAGCGAAATTCGCTCTATAAAATTTAAAGTTGATGATTTTAAATTATGTTCTTGAATATTGGCTTTTGTTCTTGAGTTAAGTTGGGATTGTTGAGTTCTTGAGGAAATCCTGTCGATTTTAGAGTCGTTTATGAATATATTCTTGTGTACATATACTGGGTATCTGACTCTAAAGAGAATTTGAGAAAAGCAATCGAATTTAGGTGAATTGGGTTAGAAAACTAAGAAGGAAATAGTCGGGTGAATCTGGTATCCAAGTCCGCGTCGCAGACTTGCCCCACCATTTTACAGAAGATTTCTCCGCATCACGGAGAGGTCGCGGACCCCTTTGCCTCAAAATTTATTTCGTGACCAAATGTTTAAATGCATCTCCGCATTGCTGACTTACTTTCAGATAGTGATTTCTTGATCGTTTCTCATGTTTAACTATCTAAAAACACTCCTAAACATCACGAGAGCTTTCCTATAACAAATCACAACCTTGAATCCATAAATTTCAAATTCAAGGAAAGTTAAGAGTCAAGTCTAGAGAGTTCTTAGAGTCCTTTCAAAATTCTTATGCAAATGCTTTAAACTTGGTTTAAGACTTGAGTTTTGAATTGAGTAAAGAGTGAAGTTCTTTTCTTCAAAAGAGTATATGGGGACTATGTATTCCCAAAGAGTAAATGTTTTCACATTTAATCAATAAAGGAAACACCGATTTCCAAAAGAGCCTTTGAGCTAGTTTTCAGTAAAGAGTAAATATTTTCACATTTAATCAAGAGAGGAAACACTAATTTCCAAGAG
>JAJONR010000579.1:0-116509 GCA_029582245.1 Solanum etuberosum
ATAGAGATCATGTGCTTGAAAATGCTTCGAAAAATGATATGTGTCTTTTTGAGGGTGAACTTGCATGTTTTAATTCTCCCATGATGTTTGATCATGCCCTCATTAAGTACAATATCTTGTTTGAAGATGATGAAATCACTCCTAGTGATGTACCTAGTGGTGTGAATCATGAGAGTAGTGTAGTTCTTGATAGCTATACTATTTATAGTAACCCACTATGGTGTGAAGCTTTTCCTCCCAAAGATGGAAATCTCTTCTTGGAAGATGAGAGTACTCTTGTGGGGAAGGATTGTGATGAGGAGGAAGGTGGTGTTTGTTTTCCCATTACCTCTTCTTCTTGGTGTGTTTCAATTCTTAATGGTATGACCCATGATTTTGAGCCTATTAGTAGTCATACCTATGAAAACACCTTAGAGGAAGTTGATTTACGAGACACCTTTCTCTATTACTTGTTTACATATGATGATGCTCACACTTTTGAGTGGAGTATGTTGTTAGAAGATAAGAGTGCCAATCGGGCAAAAGGGGGAGTACTTAATCCAAGTTCATGGAATTCCTTCCCATTTGACCCCGGTAGTGAATTGAATTGCGGCACTTGTGTAGTGATGCTTGGTCAAGATGACAAGTATCATTTGGATAGATCTGTTGACACATTTTCCTATGATGGAACGTCCTTCTTGAGGGTTTACAATCCACTTGAGGAGCCTACATTGTGTATGGGGAAGAGTAGTTTCCTAAACCCCTTTCCTTACTCTTGCTTTGAGTATGATCTTGTTGATCGTACAATTTTATGGGAGTAGGAGTTCCTTGTTGAGAGAACGTGATGTTTATTTTAAATTTGCCATGAAGTCTTTGTGTGTTCCTTCTTGTAATGAAATGTGTGCTAGGATCCTTGAACCTAGTTGTGATCTTGCATATGAGAACACCTTAGATGTCCCTAGTGTGCATGACACCTTTCTCTATTATCTATTTGCATATGATGATACTCATGCTTGTGTGGGTAGCTTCTTTTATGTTAATAGTAGTATCAATAGGGAAAATGGGAGTCTCCTTGACTCGATGCTATATATTCCCTTCCCATTTGACCCCGGTGTTGGTGTAATTTGTGATGAGTATGGTAGTAACACTTCCTTTCATTCTTATGATTCTTACTTGGTGTTATTACTTGAGCTTATATGCTTGAATGAGGGATGTTTACCAATCTGCGTGGGGAGTACTTGGGTACTTTACCCCACTCATGAATTGGGAATAAATACATTCTTGAAGCTAGATAGTGCATTGGATGGAACCTTAATTTGGGTTAACATTGTTTATACCTTTGCACTTAAGTATGAGAGTGTTCATATGCTGCTTGACATAAGGGAGGTCTTGTGCTTGTTTGAATGTGGAACCAATGAGGGCTTACATATGGGGTTGTTTAAGTGTATTGGTTCCTTCGCTCTACCCCTTTGTCAAAGTTTCCCTATGGTTTTGCAAGGTTTGGATTCGAGGACGAATCATTTTCAAGAAGGGGAGAATGATGCAATCCAGATTGCATCAAGACCTTTGACTCTTAGCCAAGCTTGGGAACTCCAATGTATTGAAGAGTTGTTCACCAGGATGGAGGTTCTTGAGCTTGTATTGATGACAAGGAGAGGTTCATATGCATGGAAGAAGCAACCACACATGTAAGGCCCCATTGGTTCCACATCCGAACAAGCACGATTCCTCATTTAAGTCAAGTAGCACATGAACACTCTTATACCTAAGTGCGAAGGCATAATTAATGTTGACCCACATTATGACTCCCTCCAATGTACTAGATAAATTCAAGAATGTAATTATTCTCAATTCATGAGCGGGTTCAAGTACACAAGTATTCCCCACCCAAATTGGCAAACATACCTCATGCAAGATCAAGTAATAGTAGGACCAAGTAAGAATCATATCAATGACAGACGGTGTTACTACCACACTTAAAACCAACACCAGGGTCAAATGGAAAAGGATTGCATAGCATCGAGTCAAGGAGACTCTCATTTTCCCTATTGATACCACTACTAACATAAAATATGCTACCCACACAAACATGATTATCATCATATGCAAGTAGATAAAATTGATTCCTCGAATCCAAACCTTGTAAAACCATATAGATCACAAGCAAGAAGCTTATCCCCATAGAATGATGGGTAGTACAAAGGTTAGCATTAAAAACATTGACCCGAGGGGACTTGAACCCAAGGAACAACCAAACATCCTCTATTATCATGGCTATTAAGCCCATAGATGGAGAACAGGCACATTGGCTATTCTTCATGTCAACAGGATAATACCACCCAAAAGATGATACATCTACCAGTTCAAATACTCTCAAACATTCACCGGGATCAAAATGATAAAAGGTCCACATAACTGGATCATACCAACAAGTATAGACCTTAATGATATCCCGATCCACATGCAATGCACCTTTAATCCAACTAGGGGACTTATCATATGCAAAGAGATAGTACAGGAAGGTACAAACTTCACCTGCTCTGGGCAAATATCTCTTACCCCCATAAGATGCATAAGCAACAAGTTGAACCCAAGTCATTTATGACTTGATGAGACTGACATTTCGGTCACCTGGTCGTTCGTTTAGTTTTTATGTGAGTTTTAGTGTTTTGGAGCTTTTGAACCTTGAACAAACAATTTTGATCAAAAGTTCAAAAAGACAGCCTCAGAATCCAAATCTGACGATTCTGTGCGATTAGGCGTTTTAACTTTCAAGTTGAAGCTTAAGTTAAGACTTTAGTCAACATTCGGGGTAAACGAGCTCAGATGAGAATTCCGTTAGCGCGGTTAGCTCCGAAATGTCGAGTTTAGTCTAGAGTGACCCTTCGTTTAGGTCTGAGGCTTCCGGGCTAATTCCAAGGCCCCTCGTGGATTTTGGCTTAAAACAAAAATTGGGTGTGGCACCCACTTTTTACCGAAACGACCTCGGATGGAAGTTTTGATGGTTCTGTTGAGTCCGGAATGCCGAATTCGAAGGGGTAGCATATTTTGTTTGCACGTACGGGGTTCCGTACGAATCCCAAACACCGTGTCGGAGAATTCGAAGTAAAAGTAAAATAACTGATATCTAGTGCAAGGTTTTAGCGACTAGAAATACGTACGGGGTTCCGTACGAATCCTGAACACCGCGTCGGAGAATTCGGAGTAAAAGCAAAATAGTTGATATCTAGTGCAGGGTTTTAGCGACTAGAAATCAGACTTTTAGTGACTAGAATTGGACTTATAGCGACCGGATCTTGGCTATTTATATAGCGAAATTACAGCCTCATTTCTTATTTTCAAAAGGTGATTTCCCCCTTATCTGAGCTCCAATTTGAGCGATTCGAAGTCTTGTATGATCATTGAGAGCGTGGCCACTTGGGTTTATGATTAGAGAAGCTATTTAGGAACCCCCGTTTGAGGTGAATTTCTTATTTTAGTTGTTGCCCTCTCTTTAATTTTGCCCCCTCTTTAATTTTGGCTTGAATCAGCCTGAATATGTGAATTCATGTTTATTAGTGTGAATTGGGGGCGGGGACTTAGTATTCTTACCTCTCTTCTTAAATAACATGCTTTAGGTTTGATCGGCATTATTTGGGCATAGTACCTTGCTAGTTGGGTGGTTTGGGTTTGTGCATGCTATGTGAATTACTTGAATTTACTTGCTTTCTAATGCATGTATAGCCGAGGATAGACCAGTGTTGCCTTAGACTCTCAAACTTTGTTGCTTTGCATTGTCTCCGACATCGTTTCAGACAGATTAGATCCTTGTAGACTGGAATAGCAGACTTGAGTCTGATAGTATGAGCCTTAGTTTAGGCGAATTCGTGGCTTCCAAAGACAACTGCAGAAGCACACTTTCTAAGAAAAAGGATCATGTGTAGTAATACAGAGTTGCAATAATCAAAAGTTTCCACTTGGATCTACGACAATCTTAGGAAAATATATCCTAATAACTAAACTAGAGAAGCCAGTCTAAAACACCTTTGTTCCTCCTAATTGAAGGTCAAGAAAAAATGAAAGAAGTTGGAACATAACAAAAAGCGGGAAAATGCAAAAGTTTCCACCGGTAAAATAACTGGAAAAGGCAAGCATATCAAACCTCATCCAAATATATTCGGAATATCATCATGTGGCATTCCTCTTCCATTATATTATAAACAAAGTACAGTAATTAAAGTCTTTTAGGGAAGAATAATCTTCCACTAACTTGCCAAATTGATTTAATTCAACAATGTACTTTTCTTATCTTGCATAATGAGAGAAGAGTCAGCATATAGAAGAACAAAGAGAAACAGATCATACCATGCATGTCACCCCATAATATGATGTCTCCCTACCCTTAGCTACCCTTGTAGCTGCAGGAGGGTCTTTTACTTTCTTCCCAAGAGCAACATTCTTTGCTTGAATTTCTAGAACCCGAGCTTCCTTAGCAAGTATTTTCTAGACACAGTAGTTAGAAAAATCACAATGCCATCTAATGAATTTGCTAGAAAAATATTTCACTAATGAAATTTTCTAAATGTCAAACAATGAGCATAAGATATAAATCACAATGTGTAACACCCCGAAAACTAGTAGGCTTAACTAGAGCTTGTCGTAAGTGTTAGAGTCGTAAAATTTGCTTCTCGTACTAAGAATGAAGGGTTTAGGGGTTAAACGTAAAGGTACGACTCCCCAAGGACCAACCAAGGGTCCTTGAGGAGGACCCTAAAGTTACCCCAAAACAGAGACCCACGGAGGGACCTACGCCCTGTAGGGTGGTCCACGCTCCGTGGGAGGGGCTCGTGGGTCAAGAGGGCCAAGTGAAGAGTTCCAGTAACTCAACCCACGCCTCACCAGCATGGGCCGTGGGTCCAACCACGGTCCGTCAGTGAGGGTCGTGGGTGGGCACCTGAAACTGCCTCTTTGGCAGTTAAGGAAGGGGTAGTTTAGGTAATTCCTAATTTAATTAGTATTAAGTGAAGTCATTTTGTATAGTTTTAATTCACCTATATAAACATTTTTAAGTCATTAACCAACCCATTCACTTCATAAAATCCCAAAACCCAAATCACAACCAACTTTGCCCCAAATATTTCTCTCTCTAGAACTCCAAGGAAGAAGAAGAAGAAAGGTGAAGCTAGGGTTGAAGAATCAAGCTTTTCTCCTCAAATTCGTGGGAATTATTCGATAAGGTATGGTAGCTCTTCATCCATGGGTAACCTTCACCCATGGAGCCCCTTCAAAACCCCCAATTTCAAAGCTAGAAAACCCAAAAGTTAGGGTTTGACTTCAATCTCATTGATTCCTTTCAATTACGTTTTTAAAGGTTGAATTATGTTTGTTTATGGATATATTGATGATTTTATATGATTTTAAGTTGAATTCCTCAAGAATCCATGAATTACCCTATTTTCTCAAATTGGATCTTAAAGTGTGGGTATGGATTGATGCAAGTAGATGTTATAGAATTATGAATGTAATGAATTGATTACTTGAATTATGTTAATATCCATGTCTAATGTAGTAATTCTAGATGTGTTGATGAATTATGATCCATGGTCCTTGAAGGGCAAAGTATGAGAATTATGCATGATTATGAAATTTATGTATGTGCTTTAAGAACACCTTGAGAGTGAGGTGTCCATGATTATGATAATGTTGTTGTGTTAATTGAAAGGTTATTCTCAATTGTACACTTATGAATGAAGTATGGATGAAGTTTCTATGATTATGATAACAATGATGTGTTGATTGAAAAGTTATTCTCAATTATACACTTGTGAATGAAGATGACATGTTGTGAAAGGTTTTCTCACAATATGGGGATTCTTAGGTTGAAATGCTATTCTCACCTATTGAATCTATGAGCTATCTTATGAATGATGTGGGATGGAGATGGATGCCCATACGTGAGTTGAGGCGGGTATCTAGTAGCAATCTCCATATTCCATTTATTCCATAATAATGAACTTAGAGTAATGAAATGTCAAGTACTCCATGGGGAATAATGCTAAGCACTGAGTGGATATTGATTGAGAT
Organism: Solanum etuberosum; assembly: GCA_029582245.1. NCBI lineage: Eukaryota > Viridiplantae > Streptophyta > Magnoliopsida > Solanales > Solanaceae > Solanum > Solanum etuberosum. The sequence continues at coordinate 6,043 of JAJONR010000579.1, forward strand.
GGAAACTCATACGTGAGTTGAGGCGGGGTTTTTACTAGGAATCTCTGGAGATGGATTCCCATACGTGAGTTGAGGCGGACGGGGTATCTAGTAGCAATCTCCTTATCCCATAACTATGTGCTCTCATAGGTTATATTAGCTAGTGGATCCACCCAAGCTAAAGTTACCGGTTCTACCTTAGGCAAGTAGACCAACCCTTTCGGTGTGGGAGACACTGGATTCCATGTTTATCTCACATAGTCTATATCGGTTAAGGCTTACCCCCACAATAAATGGTTATGAACTATGGCTCCTCAAGAAGCACTACTTAGTGTGGGTAGGGGTATGGGACTTCATCCATGCATTGCACAAGTAGGCTTTGAGAATAGTTATAGTGTGTTTCTTTTATGTTATGAATATTTATGAAATGCAGTATGCTTAATGTGGATTGTTGCTATGAGTTGTTTTCCTTGATATGACTTATTAAAGGTGAATGTTTCCTTGTCTATGAGTATGAACAAAGGATGAGATCAAAGAATGGTAAGCATGATTATGGTCGCCTAAAAGTGGTACTTAGTATAGATGGGATTATGGAATCTTATCTATGCATTGCACAAGTATAACTTAGGGTTACTTATGAGATGGTTCTATTATGCTATGATGATCTATATGTTGAATATGCTTATGACTTGTGCTTTTACACTAAAGTTCATGATGATTTTCAAACTTGGTAAAGTGCATGCTTGTCCTTTTTAGCATGTTTTCAAGGTTTTTATGCATGGCTATCATACTTAGTGTATTTTTGTACTAACCCATATTTTCTACATTTTTCTACAAGTGTAGGTTCCGGTTCTTAAGGCGATCTTCTCTTGGTTCAAGCTTGGATCGACTATTCTCCAAGCTTGTGGTGAGTCCTCATGATTCGAGGACGCATGAGTCATTTGTAGTTCCTTTTCTAGTTATTTCATTGTTGAACTATGTCGTAAGGGCGGTGTCCCTATTTGATTCAAAGATTGTATTAGATAGCTATAATGAGACAAGTCTAGACTTCCGCTTGCTTTTATAAAAGACTTCAATTGTATGGATAAAGTTTTAAAATTTCCACATCATTTCTTTTATCTTATGTTATGATGTTAAGGGCTTGTATGAGACCCCTTCGAGGTCAAGTACACCGTGTTACATCTAGGGTTTACCCCTGGGTCGTGACAAACTTGGTAATCAGAGCACAAGGTTTAGAATGATTCTAGGATGATGTCTCATAAGTCACGTCTAGTAGAGTCTTGTTCATAGTGTGAAGCGCGTCACATTTATGAATGAGAGGCTATAAGACGTTTAGGAAATCTCACTTCTTTAAGGTATTTCTCCTTATCTGATGGTCTTCAAGATATGACTACTCGAAGGGCTCATGCTACAAGGAGCGAGGGAGAAAATGTTGGTTGTAATACCAATTATGACTATGTGACTAGGTAAGGCTTGATATGCTAGATTTAGATGATATCCTTGGGATGGATTGGTAGAATTATTGTTATGCTCCTATGTGATTGTAGAACCCGTATAGTCAAATGGTTAGTTCCCGAATGAGCCTATCCATGAGTGGAAGGGAGGAAAGTCTATGTCTTAAGCTTGGGTTATGTCTTGTCTTAAAGTTGATTTTGCGGGTTGCATGTACCACCTAGTTAAGGTAAGGGAGAAGAGTTCAAGTGTTGACCAACTCCAAAGAGTTAGTTATCTTTTAAGATTAATCTTAAGTATGGTCATTTTGAGTAGGGTGTTTGGGAAATACCTAGATTTGATTGGTTGGTAGACTCTACCAAAGGTGATCATATGAGTTGAAATGGTTTAGAATTGTCTTGATCCGACCTTTGTAGAATTGAATGAATCATGAGGGTAGATGTTTGGCCGGCAAAGAAGTTGCCTTAATTGTGGTCACACAATGAAGGATTGTCCAAAGGCAAAGGCTATGAGAAGAGAGGGTAAGCAAGTTCCTCCTAAAGGCACCGATATGTTGATAGTTCCGTATAGATGTAAATGCTTTATTAGATCCCTATGATACTTTTTAGACCTTGATATTATCCTTGGAAAGGATTGGGGGCAATTGTTAGGCCTCTAGTGATGTTAGAACCCGACAAGGCTATTATGAGTTTTTGGTGATGCTTTGGGATTGTTTGAAGGAAGTTGTACTTGAGGTTTTAAGTAGGGGGCTTTCTCCCAAGGGGGAGATGGTGTGCTTAAATAGCAAGATTGTTGAAAGTCCCGATATCCTCATCTCTTTCTTCTATTCCTATTCTAGCTTGAGACAAAGAGTTCCTTGTGACTTGTTTTATGTTTTGGAGTCATGTGTATTTTAGAAATTTCCATGATCTCCTTATGTTATGCATGTACTTGAGAAATTCATATTTAGCAAGAAAATGAGTTTTTTATGATTTACTTTTCTCATGTTGTTATGCATTTAGTATGAATTGCCTACATGCTTCATGAGATGAATTATCAAACATGCTTTAGTATGCTTTTGAGAGTAATTGCATAATTTGCTTCATGATATTGTGTTGAGCATGCTTTGAGTTGGAGAAGGTAGTTCCTCCTATGAATATGTGAAATGTTGAAGTTTTCATGCATAATGGGTTGTTAGATGTAGTTCATACTTCCTTGTGTTGCATTAAGTATGTTGAAATGGAGTTGATGTATTCTCCTTTGAGTTGTGCATTATTTTTGAATGTTGCATGCATCATAGGCTGCTAGTCTTGAGTCTTTAATTCCGTAAGGTGTCTAGATCGTCATTCGAGGACGAATGTTACAAGGGGGATTATGTAACACCCCGGAAACTAGTAGGCTTAACTAGAGCTTGTCGTAAATTTGCTTCTCGTACTTAGAATGAAGGGTTTAGGGATTAAACGTCAAGGTACGACTCCCCAAGGACCAACCAAGGGTCCTTGAGGAGGACCCTAAAGTCTACCCCAAACCTGCCCAAAACAGTGACCCACGGAGGGACCTACACCCCGTAGGGTGGTCCACGCTCTGTGGGAGGGGCTCGTGGGTCAAGGGGGCCAAGTGAGGAGTTCCAGTAACTCAACACACACCTCACCAGCACGGGCCGTGGGTCCAACCACGGTGCGTCAGTGAGGGTCGTGGGTGGGCACCTGAAACTGCCTCTTTGGCGGTTAAGGAAGGGGTAGTTTAGGTAATTCCTAATTTAATTAGTATTAAGTGAAGTCGTTTTGTATAGTTTTAATTCACCTATATAAACTTTTTTAAGTCATTAACCAACCCATTCACTTCATAAAATCCCAAAACCCAAATCACAACCAACTTTGCCCCAAATATTTCTCTCTCTAGAACTCCAAGGAAGAAGAAGAAGAAAGGTGAAGCTAGGGTTGAAGAATCAAGCTTTTCTCCTCAAATTCGTGGGAATTATTCGATTAGGTATGGTAGCTATTCATCCATGGGTAGCCTTCACCCATGGAGCCCCTTCAAAACCCCCAATTTCAAAGCTAGAAAACTCAAAAGTTAGGGTTTGACTTCAATCTCATGGATTCCTTTCAATTTCGTTTTTAAAGGTTGAATTATGTTTGTTTATGGATATATTGATGATTTTATATGATTTTAAGTTGAATTCCTCAAGAATCCATGAATTACCCTATTTTCTCAAATTGGATCTTAAAGTGTGGGTAAGGATTGATGCAAGTAGAATGTTATAGAATTATGAATGTAATGAATTGATTACTTGAATTATGTTAATATCCATGTCTAATGTAGTAATTCTAGATGTGTTGATGAATTATGATCCATGGTCCTTGAAGGGCAAAGTATGAGAATTATGCATGATTATGAGATTTATGTATGTGCTTTAAGAACACCTTGAGAGTGCTTGTCCATGATTATGATAATGTTGTTGTGTTGATAATCACTTGTTTGAATACCTTAGAGAAGTGCAAAGACCTCCCTTCTTCACTCGTGGATGGGAAGATATTATTCAGCAATTTTTTGTGCGTTCTCCTGCAAGATATTGAAATTATTTAGTTAGAACACCACAATGTGCCAGAATTTTACGAACAACCCTGAATTTTCTGCACAATATAAAGATGAAGATGCCAAAGGATATAGAGATTAGCACACAAAAGTCATGGCACAAGCATTTAAACTACAAAATCAAAATCAGACTCTAAAAACAATCATAGAATTCAAGTATGGAAGATATTATTGAACAAGTAATTTTTTCCACTAGTGATTCAAAAAGCATTCAACAAAGACCATCCACAATTGTAACTGTCATAAATAAACCAAATCAATTCGCAAAATGAGGAGCACTTACACTACAACAACAACATAGTCAATGTAATCCCAAAAAGTGAGTTTTGAAAAGGGAACGGTGTAAGCAAATTTTACGCATATCTTGGGGTAGAGAAGGAGCACTTACACTACAACAACAACATAGTCAATGTGAAGTGAGGGTTGAAAAGGAACGGTGTAAGCAAATCTTACGCATATCTTGGGGTAGAGAAGTTGTTTTTGATAGACCCTCTACTCAATAATCAAGTGATTATAGGATAAAAATAACTCAAGATGCAAACCACGAAATCAGCCTCGAGGCAAAGCGAACTGTTAGTTCAAATGGTTGCATATGCTACATAGATGCATACTCCTATTGAATGCTTTTCTAATTCTGTTTTACACTTCCTCTGAAAAAATTATTTTCTAATCCTGTTCTCAAGGAACCTTCATGATACCCACCATCTTCAAGTTCCATAGTCATGTACACGTGCGAAACTTGACACACTAAATGCCAAACAAACAGAAAAATAAAACACGATGTAGGATTAATGTGAGGTTTTTAACTGTTAGCTTGACTTTCATATCATTTAATTAAGGATACATTATGCCTCCAGGTTTACCACCCTTTCCCTTAGGCTAATTTCAAAACAGAATCGCCCATCACTGTAAGCCTATAGTGTGCGATATATTTACTTATTGAATTTATCACCCAAAATGTCTATAAGGAGTTTCGGTAGATCAATCATACACAAAATGGATGTGAATTTATTAGTTTATGCAATATTATATCCTCACATGTATGGCAATAGAGTTTAAACGTTACATGACACCCGTTGTTATAGTTGTAACATTCTTAACATTTTCACTTGTGTACAACATTAACCAATCACATTTAAACGGTGTTACACAAATGCTCCAGGGCAACGAAAATGACTCGACACTACTCTTTTGTGCACAAGTTTCATGCTACTGCCACAAGAAAGATGTTGCAAGAGCTATTAGGCCCTTAAATACATTTCCCCCAATAATAAATCACACGAAAAACAACAAATTCCCTCAACAATAATAAAACTTGCATAGCAATGCCATAAAAGAAATAAAACCAACAAAATTTAGGCACACGAAACACCACAAATTGACTATAATCAACAACATAAAGGTGCATAAATAAACTCCACAATACTAACCTTTGTGAAGTCCTACAAAAGGCCACACATTACATGAAACCAACAAACTAAAGGCCCAAGGTCACCTTAGGTTTTTTATACCCAACTTCTTAATATGGGAAATTAACACGTATATGACCGCACTGACTGTTCTCCCCTAGAGGTCAAAACAGTTTTCAGTAAAGCCAAACACAGGTTATAGAGGGAGATCATTTTATTGCGGTAATTTTGTGGCCAGACTAGTAGGTGTGTCATCTAAGTCTTGGTTTTCTATTTCTACTTCTTCCTCCAACACTTCCTCAAAATTAGCAAACCATCTAATTTAATGTCTCATGGTCTACTTAATATTCAGAATTAAATTATAAAATAGTGGGACATGAAATAAAAAAAGTTTCATCAACATGAGTATAATCGTCGGTATTAGTTTTAAATCTAAGTTGCAATGAGAACTACTTCCTCCCCCACCCTTGCTAGTAGCACCTTTTTTTCCATAAATTGATTTTTTACCACTATTTTTTTAACAGGATCCATATTTAAAGTTTATAATAACTAAAATATGAAAAACAAACAAGATAAATATAATAAATAAACAAATATAGAGATGAAAGTTGAAACGAATATATCAAACGTCTAAAACACCTTTGATCCTCCTAATTGAAGGTCAAAAAAAAATGAAAGAAGTTGAAACATAACAAAAAGCAGGAACTTGCAAAAGTTTCCATTGGCAAAATAACTGGAAATGGCAAGCACATCAAACCTCGTCCAAACATATTCGGGATATCATCATGTGGCATTCCTCTTCCATTATCCTATATTAGAAACAAAGTACAGTAATTAAAGACTTTTAGGGAAGAATAATCACTAACTTGCCAAATTGATTTAGTTCAACAATGTACTTTTCTTATCTTGCATACTTAGAGCAGAGTCAGCATACAGAAGAACAAAAAGAAATAGATCATACCTTGCATGTCACCCTATGCCTCCCTACCCTTAGCTGCCTTTGTAGCTGCAGGGTCTTCTACTTTCTTCTCAATAGCAACATTCTTTGCTTGAATCTCTAGAACCCGAGCTTCCTTGGCAAGTCTTTTCTAGACACAGTAGTTAGAAAAATCACAATGCCATCTAATGAAATTTGCTAGAAAAACATTTCACTAATGAAATTTGCTAAATGTCAAACAGTGAGCATAAGATATAAATCACAATGCCATCTAAGTGAGAGTAAATCACTGCTTACACACCTCACGAGCCTTTGATGTCTCAAAATCATCATATAGGGCTTCATCTCTATGTTCATGGTCAGCCAAACCAATCATGGAATTAAATTTACTTCTGCCTATCTTTTCACTATAGAAGCAAAACAAAAAAATAACACTAAGCTTTGAAGAGAGGTTTCCCATTAATGTATCTATGTTAGCTCATTGAAGTAGTTATCTAAAATAGACAAAATAATCACTTACATGGTTATCTCTACAACTGGAAGTTTAGAGATGGATTCAACAAAATCAAGTGCATTCTCAACAACTTCTCTCACAGTTGTGTAAAGACATTTCCCAGGCTGAAAATTTGGAAAGACTAACTTGATAAACAGCGCATTTAGATGTATCATTGATGAAGTAAGTTCCACCTCATGAAAATCTTGAGCTATTAAAAGAGGAAGAGCCTATTTCATTTAATGCCTTCAACATGCCCTTCAATGTGGTCGATTCTCTTTTGTTGGCTAATGGCAACAATGTGTGACCTTAAAAACATCCACCTACTCTACCAGTAACCAGTTCCAAAAACACTCCACCTACTCTACTATCATTACGAATATAGGAACATCTCATCAAGAGGGGGTATAAGGATTCATTGATGAGTTATCAACAGTCTGATTATATGCTAACCACGGGGCATATGGAGGTTAATTTTTCAACCTTTTCTTTATAAAAGGTACCTAAATTTTACTTAATTTTGAGGTACTAGCTGTTGCTCTCCAACATAACAGCTATTAACCAAGAGGAATATTAACTTCACTTTACTTTATCAAAATAAATTAACAAAGCAATATTTTCTTAAAACCTAAAAATCCCATTTATAGTTCTATGGAGACTATGATTACCCTTTGATTGCATTCATTTTTCTTTTCCACTAATCATTTGGTGTTTCTGCATTTTTGTATTCTGCTTCTCTATCAAGCTATTTCTCCTGGAACATCTCCATTATTTGTCTTAGTTCAGATTTGATCTATGTTGTCACATTGAGGAAAGCATCTTTTCCTGGAAGTAAAACATGAATTGATTTTATATGATTAACAGTCAATGTAAGCAACGGTTGACTTAATGTTAACAATAAGTAATAACGCAACTGTTGAGGATTTAGACTTGGCAGAGTTTCCATTTGTATAAATGACATGCACCTTGCTTCGGTGCAGTACATACCTCACATTGCAGCTAAAAGTGCACCTTAGATACTGACAACTTCAGTTACAAATAATATATCACTCAAATGCCAACAAGGCAACATTACTTGATTGACATCCTTAATCATCAAACTAATGTGTGATTATAACATTAGAAAAAATTTAAAATTATAAGACATCCTAAACATATAAGAAACTCACAATGTCAAAACCAGCAATGTTTTTGTTATCTGCAAAGAACTCAGCGGGAGACTGCACAAATTTAAAACACAAACTGAAAATTAATCCAAGAAAAGAAAAGGCGACAAATCATTAAGCTTAGAAGTTTCGCCTAGACTAAACCAATAAGAGAGAGAGGGAGAGAACAAACTCTGTTTGAGAATGCTATCATTAGGTATGTATAAATGTTTGATAATCCAGCCAAACCTTCATCATGTCATTCAGTATAATCTGAGAAAGAACCAATACAGCATTCTTCCGCACAGAAATTGATGGATCTCTTAATCATGCATATATAGCTCTGTCCATGGCTCTAACAGATTAGGAAAATGAACTGCCAAATCTCCAAGAGCAACAGTGCAATTTGATCGAACTGTTTCAGATGGTGCATTCACCAAAACAGTGAAAAGAAGCTGGAGATTTGCATCACTAGGAAGTAATATAAACACATATTCAGAAATTTTAAAAAAAATCTTAACTTATTGATAACGCTCAAATTACCCTCAAAATAAGTTAAAAGAGTAAGCAGACGTCGTCAATAAAAATACCCAAAAAGCGCGTTCACAAAGGGTACTTTCCCTGCAAAAAATTGCATTTTCAGCTCTTGACCTCTTTTTGCCTCAAGTTCACTTAGTTTCTTCAAATATCCCCTAAAATCAACTCTCCATTTCATTTTCGTGCAAATATGAAAAAAACCACATTAAAAGGACCAATTCTAAGCTAAAGCAAGCCAAAATAACTACGAAAAGAGCCTCAAATGAGTGGAAATCCACCCCTCATCAACACCCCCCAACTTAGAAACTTTGTTGGTCCTCAAGTAAAGAAAATCAAAAACACAAGAGGCTCTTATTTCAAGACACACCACAAATCAAATTCCCTTTCTCAATTAAGCACAAAGGTATGGCTTCGGTTGGTACTAACAAATAGTCCACATGCAAACTTTTCACAAAAGAAATCCTCTCATTCTCATGAAACATTTTCAAAAACCAAGAATCTTAAGTGACAACAACTCAAACTCAAGAAATGACTCAACTCATTAACTCTTTCACATGCTCACTTGACTCAATTAGGAATTTTCAAAATCGCCACTTTTTCAACTTACATGCCCTCACAAGAAAGAAGTGTCCCAAAACCACACACACATATAAACAAGACAAGGGACAAAGATGCAACACTCACACTCACACTCACAAAGAATCATCTCATGCACACAAATGTCACACCATAGGCTTGCCCATATTTTCAATCAACATTGACTCAACTCCATTTGGTTAGAAATCTCAAAGGACTTTGTTAAGCTTGTAATATAGGCTTAGGGAAGGTTAGGATATCATTTAGGTATAAGTGACTACACCCTCCTTGAACACTACACAACAACTCATCATTTCCAACTTTCTCCACTTTTCTTCACTTTTCAAACCCATGCACATTCCACACTATTTTTCATTTTTCTTTTCTTATTTCCACTCTAGATGCCCCACATGCAACCATTTTTAACTTTTGGAGGATTCAAGTCTCATTTATTCATTTTCTTTCTTTCTTTCTTTCTTTCTTTCTTTCTTTCTTTCTTTCTTTTTCAAAGGTTTTTCTTTCTTTAAGACTTTCCATACATCCCTTCTCTCTTCTTTTTTTTCCTTTTTTTTTTTATATCAAGCCCTCATGTGGTGAGCATCCCTTCAATGAATTTCCCATAACACCCCAACTTAGGCTTTTAGCCTCAACTTTCACAACCTCAAGTTCAAGGAGGGAAGGGTTCAAAAGAGGGTTACTTTTTCAAAAAGGATAAGGCTTGTAATGTGGTTGCCAATAAAAAGGATTAGGCTTAAAGGGGACAACTAAGGATATATTTAGTGCAAAGGTGGGATTTTAGGCCAAGTGGACTTCAAGAACATCAAAGAAAGCCTAAGATCATTTCTCCAACCAAACTCAATCAAGACCATCATTTCAAGACCAACTGGGCAAGTTCTAGGTGATAAAAGCGAACACAAGGCATTATTCAACAACTCGCCACACATGGCATGCAAATAAATCAAGATGGTTCAAAATCTTACTTCCTTTTCAAAATACAAGTAGCATTGAATAGTTTAACCGCTAACGAATCAAAAGTCAAAAAAAAGAGTTGTAAGAGTATTCACAAAATCATTCATAACATGCTCAACCTTTTAAAAACAGAGAGGTATGCTCAACACTATTCACATGCATGACTATGCTCTTAGTACCAACCAAGTCCATTAGCCGTCAAGTACTAAATTCAGGTATTTGAAGTTAGACTTAGTTGTTTTTGCGTTACCTCAATCTTAAACAAACTCAAGTCACATTTAATTGTACCATAATATAACTTATTTTTACAAAGAGAAAGAGGATATAGAACATTACATAACAACACCTCTTCCTCTCTTTTCTTCTTCTTCTTTTGATGTGGTTTGACTACTTCATTGGCCCTTAGTAATCATGAGGACCTTGTGTCATCATTGCTCTGGAAAAATAAACTCTTCCCCTATTCCTCTCTTATTCCCCCACCGTAATTAAGTACTTTATCTTCACTCTAAGTAACCCATTCTCTTGCACCTTTTTCTATGCTCAAACATAATTATAACACATAATATAATCTAATTTTAAGACCCTTTCCTTAATTTTTCCTATCTTTTTATCTCCCGTTTTAATTCTCTTAGTGAAGATCAAAATGTGCCATGCACATCAGATCATTTAGAGTCATTTCATCACTTTTGCGATACAGATCTCAACATGCAACATACATCTAAAATAAGCCAGGATACATCTACTCAGTCTAAAAAGAAGATTAGTAACTAAGATTTTGAGTTCTGCATTGAGAGTGTATATATTTTTGTATTATCATATTAAGTTAAATTAATCAGGATCAAAATTCAAGACACAAGCTCTTAAATTACTAACAATCAGCTTCGTGAAAGCCACTTGCAGTAGCAGAATACAAAATTCTGCTAGAATCCAAATCAACATTTCACCAGATTATAGACATCAAAAGCAAACACAAATTTCTCATAATATACACACTTTTGCACACTAAAATCGTAAAATAGATATTTATTTTCAAACTTGTACCAGATAAGTACCGCAACATCAGATAAAAATAAGAAAAGGAGAAGTATCAGAATCAGAAACTAAAGATGATAAAATATATATCAAGCTATTGGAGAAAATATCAATTCATATGGCAAAGTATTAAGTCAATCAATTACAAAACGGGGAATATTTTGCTGACAATTGTTGCTTCATTGATTGTAATATTAGAGTGAACCACTGATTCTATATTTAAAATTAAAGCAACAAGCATCATAATTAACTTCATGTCAGCCTAATAAGAACAAAAATACAGAGATCTTCTCAAAATAAGATGTAGACATCAATATCATCAATCTTAAACTGGTCTAGGGAACAGATGCATGACCATACCTTGCAATTAGAAGATTGAGGAAATCAATCTATAATGTGTGAAAGAGATAATAACTATACATGCTCGCTTTCACGTACAACAAGGAAAATACTTCGTTTACAAAGATATTACATTTATCGTATCTTCTTCTTATACTAGACATTTATCATCTATCTAGTTGAACTAGTCTTTTCACCTCTCTTGAAAGTTGTTGCAAAGATTGAAAGAAGGTATTAATTCCACCTGAGGATGCCATTTTAGTAAGGTAATCAGCTGATTTGTTAGCCTCTCTAAAGCAAAGAGAGACCAAAGCATTGACAAAATCTTCTTTAGTTTCAGATTGTTGGTATCTCCTTTAATCAACATATTGACAATAACAAGGGAGTCTAATTCCAAATGAAATTTTCCAAAACAATTCTACCTACACCAATAAGCACGCAGCTAAACTTTTAGCTTGGTTATTGCTTGCACAATTAACAACAATGGGGAAATCAAAAATCATGTTGCCATCACTGTCCCTGACTATTGCCCCAATCTCAGCCTCGTCTTCGTTAGTAATATAACTTTCATATGTATAAACTATAACCTGATTAGATGTACGCAATGTCTATATGACTTGTCCAAATTTAATGACAGGTCTAAGCTTTTCTAATTCCAGTTCACAAAAAGAAGGCCAATTTCCAGAAATGCAACAGTAAGGAAATGTCAAAGTTAAAGCAGCATGAATATTTCACATATTGTATCAAAAATATTCATATACCTCTAAAAACTAATGACGACCAACTAGATGAGACTTTTATAAAATGTCATGTGACTTCACGTTGTTTGGATGGTTATTACATATTTTTCACAATGAAGGGGAGATGCAACCATTCGATTTTACCTTCATATTGACCATTCTACACATAGACACATAAAAGTAGAAAGAATAAAGTATACTGAGCTGAAAAGTAAACAATCCTCATAAGTAAATAAAGCAGCAAAAAAGAAAAGCTAGTTTTACCCAACTCGCTTTCAAAAAAAATGCTCATATTCTGCAAGTAATTTTAACCTTATGCATAAATCACTGAATTCAAGTTACCCAATGTACTATGAACATGCAATCACAAAAACAACATAAAAAGCTATAGAATTCCAAGGAAACTTTCGGCTTAGCCAGAGAAGGAGAAAACACGAAAACGGCTGTCAAGATCGAGAATCCACAAAATACAATAAAATATCTCAAAATAGACCACAAAATAATCAAAAGATGCAAACGAATGTTGAAGATCATTAAGTATTCACGAATTACAGTTTAATCTCTCAGTTTTTCCATTATGCACAGCTATGTAATTTCCTCGTCCTCACTTTGACAGCAAGTTGAATGTTGAAGGGAAGCAACAAAAAGAAAAAGATGGAGTCATCACCCATCCATCCTGAAGGGTTTAGACATAGATCAGGGCAAGACTAATTAGAAACAAGAGGAAAGCCATAGAAGGGCGGAAGAAAGAAAAACTGAGTCCAACGTATAAGAACCTTTGAATCCAACGAAATATTGAACAATAGAATTAGGCTGATACTGTAATGAAACTAATTTAGGATTTAATGAGTTTATCTAAAAGAACTAGGGTTTTACTTGAACTTCAAAATCACTGTTATACGAATCTCCATTGTCATGCAAATGGAAAAATACAGAGAAAGATTTGTACCTTGTTCGCCGGAAAACTTTTTCTTCTCTGGTGATGCTTTCTCTGCAATGAACCGACTCAAAAATGGAGCCGTTTGGTTGAAAAGGCAAGTGAAGAAGAAGGATGAATTTGGTCTGAAAAATGGAGCGTCGCTGTTCTTTTTTTGCTGGAGTGACTATTCAATTTAACGTTAATATTTATTTTTCTCATTTGAAAATAGGAGAAAATTCTAAAAAATAGATTTAAAAAAAATGTTAGATTCTAGGGTTCTCTTTTTTTTTATATATATATATAAAATTTGAAAATTAAATTAATTAGATATATAAAAAGTTGTGCAGGACCAAGTAGACTTGAAAGGTTTTATCAAACCCTTTTGCAATAGATTATCAATCTCTTGTTTGCAGAATTCAACTAATTCGGTGTTCATCTGGCAAGGTCGAGATTTTGTAGGAATATTATCCTCAGAGAAATCGTCTGATTACCATACAGCTATCAAGTATAACATGATCTTGCATATTTTCGTTCTCATTTACCGTAGGATCCAGGGGTATGGCGGTAGTCCGCTAAGCCATCCAGACTCGTGGTCATTCAATATCCTTATTTAAGAATAAGAACGAAAATATGCAAGATCGAACGAAAATATGCAAGATCATGTTATACTTGATAGCTATATGGTAATCTTTTACCTGAGCAAAGGGCCTGTCATGATAATAATACATACTTCGTGTCGAGCTCAGATCTAGCGATTCTAACTGTTTTTCAGCATGTGGCGCCCTTAACTCCATCGGGCTGTAATGGCCTTGACACAGCTTGCCAGGTGAGCTTAACAGAAGTAGTATTATATCGACTGTATCCTTTATATTTTAGTAAAGCCTAGAACGAAGCTCATGGAGTTCATGTAATATCTCTTAATCAGTTAACATAGATATGAATTCCTTAGCCGGACATAGTCACGGCCAGGGAGAGAGAGAGAGAGAGAGGAAAAGTATAAAAAAAATCTTGAAATATAAATTTGTTACCTTAGACAGAGGTTGCAAACGATTGCTCGTTTATTTTCTTCAAAAGATTTTTCTTTACAAAGGGAGAGAAATCTCAAAACTTAAATAAAAACTTGTTAGGGCGCCTATTTATAGAAAAAGAAAAGGAATCTATGTACAAAAAGAGTGGGTCCCGTATCTGGGTCCCATGTACAGTGTAATTAGTGTTTCTTGGGTCCGGCGGCTATGCCTTCAGTGAGGTCTTATCATTTCTCTTTTTCTCTTAACTGACGGATTAATTCTTCCGCCTGTTGAATCTCTGTTTCCGATAGCATCCTATTCGGTGGTAATGACTGGGCTTCTTCTTCGCACATATCATTTGTGCTTGACCCGCTTTTCATCGAGGTGTCCGTTTTATCGAATTGATCTAAAGACTGAAGTAAATTTCTCTTCACTTCTTCTAAATATTTGTTTATCATTTCGGTTTTATCACCTTCTTCAACCGAGATACGTCTGGCAATATGTTTGACGGAGCTATCAATCATAACACTCTTGTGAGGAGCGTTTCGGTATTCCATAATCTTCTCTTTGATGGCATCGAGAAGTTCATGTCCGTATAACGTTTTGGTGCTGGGATCAATTTTCATCAGTTTGTCCCAAAAATTGTTATAAAAGGTTCGGTAAAGGCAAGGGATCTGCTCATCGGTGAATCCCAGTTCTGGCGTCCATTTATGTATCCAGGGAATAGTGAATTCGATAAAGAAGTATATCTGGTCAATTTTATCAAGACAACAGATATGATCTTCATGATATAAGTCCGTTAGAATAGGCGAAATCTTTACCCATTCTTTATATAACTTCAAAAAAGATTCAGGCAAAATCTTTGTGGTTGGGCCATGATAAGACCACCAATTTAAAAACCAATTTGGGATTTTATCAGAAAGAATTTTTGAACATACCTTTATAAACCAAGTATGTTTAAATCTATTATTGTTATAATAGAGTACTTTAGAAAAAGCATGGATATAATCTCTCAAAAATTATGCCACATAAATTGAAATAAATATGAGTAATATATATTATCTAAAAATTATGTAAAAAGGTATTACTATAAATTATAATAATTAACGACTTAAACATCTAAAAATCTTATAAATTGGGATAAAAGGGGTGATATATTATCTAAAAATTACATAAAGGTATTATAAATCGAAATAATTAACAACTTATATATCAAAAAATCTTATAAAAAATTGATTGACTCTCGAAATTGGACAAATGAAATAACACATATTATGTGAAAATCACATTAAAAAAATATTATAAATCACAATAATTAATTAAAATATCTATTAAAAATATATAAAACTTTGAACTCTTGAAGTTTCATTTGTGCCATAAATTGGAACGAAATGAATGACATATATTATGTGAAAATATATAAAAAGTATTATAAATAATAATAACTAACAACTCAAAATATTTGAAATGCATGCAAAAAAGTTGATTGACCCCAAATTCCATTTGTATCAGATAAATTAGAACAAAATGAGAGTGCATTATATTTTAGTAATACCTTAGTAAGACTTTTATCTCTCAGATTATCTATTCAACAAAGAAATTTCACGCATGAACTCTTCTTGGGACATTCAATTGTTCTTAACCAACTCTTTTTAAAAAATTATTAATTAATTAATAGTTTAGTGACGTGACGCATGAGACAGAGCTGAAAGTGAAGATTGATGCATTAGTTATTATACTCAAGAGAGAAAATGTCAAGTATTTTATGTCCATAATTTAAGGACACAGATTGATTGATGATGTGGCACACTGTATTGAAGCGAGAAGGGTGAAATAGAGGCTCATTTTGAGGGTACTATGCGATAAGAATGAATTGACAAGTCTTAAAGGTAAGTTTTATCAAGTGATGTTCAGACCACTATTGTATGGGGCAGAGCGTTGGTTAGTTCATAATGTTACATTTAGAAGATGAAGAAAGTAGAGATAAGAATACTCAAATGGAAGCATGGATAAAATATGAGAGATGTAATTATGAACAAAGTTGTGCGGGACAATGTGAGAGTTTCCTCTGTGGAGGACAAGATAAAGGAAGAGAAGGTGCAAAGATTCCCTAATAAAGAGGCGTGGGAGGTTATTTATATAAAGAGGTAGAGATAACTTAAAGAAGAATTTGATGAGGTGATTAAACAAGGCATGACACAACTTTAGTTGAATGAGGACACATGACCTTAGATAGGAAGATATGGATGTCGAGAATTAGGGTAAAAGGTTAGTAGATAGTTGAGTATTGTCGTACTTCTCGTAGTATAACTAATTAGGTATCACGTAGTTTCTCTTTCTCTAATGTGTATTAGTATTTGGTGCTACACTTATTTTGGGACATTCATATTTTGATTCGTCTTTTCTTTCTTACTTTTATGCGTCAATTACATTTCTTTTGAGCCAAGAGACTATTGAAATAACATTTCTATCCTACAAAGTCATAAGTAAAATCTATGCATATCATATCCTCCATAAATCGCACTTGTAAAATTACACTGGTATGTTGTTGTAATTAATATTAATTAATTACTATATTTTGACTTTCTTTCTGAAAAGAAAACGTCGAGATTCGAACATAAAAGCCCACTAATTGAGTTAACTGGTGTGGAAGCAATTTTCACGAACTAAGATCATAAAGATGTATTTTCTCCCTCAAACTCGTGTCAAATATTGATTTGCGCACTCTAGTCAAAAATAAATATTATTTTGGCCATTATATTTTATTACTACGTTAATAACACCTTACTTGAAACTAATTTATAGGCCCTTTTCATTTGTAGACTTCACAAAACTACCAATTGCATAGGAATAAGAAATAAGAGACATTTCCTTTTTTGTCTTCATCAGTTGATCGGCTTTTTCGTTATAGATTTCTACCAAAAAATTGATGCAAAAACTTATTTTTTTACCAAGTTTCGTCTATGTACATTAGTACTTTCATCATAGATGGTTCAGTTACGCTTATTGCCATAACATGATTGAGAACTACGATAAAATCAGATTGACTAATAAGCATTAAAGGAGCCTGAAAAAATGTAATAAATTGTTACTTTAAAAATATATACATAAATTAAAATCAGATGGTAACAGTTATAGTAGACGAAGTTCACATAGGTCTTATAATATTAATTCACAACTTTTATTAAAACTACAAGGTAAGTATAGTGGAGCACTAGTGAGTTGTTTGGTAGCTAATTAGGAAATAAGTTATTAATGTTAAATTTTACATAAATAATATTATATGGATAGTTAATTAGGACTATCTACAAAATTAATACAGTGTTGATTTGTAATTTAAAAATCCACATAAATTATATATGTATAAGTTATGAAGAAATATATGTAAGCTAGAAGATGAAATAACTAATAGTAATACATAAATAAGTAAATTCTACATTAAAATATATTTATTTATTTTTTCCCTCAAAGAATTTTTATATTATTACTACCTACATAACACAATCCCATAAAAATTCTGACTTCCTACTTGAAAAGGATGTTTGCATCCTAGTTATTGGTGCTGGTAATAATAATTTTAAAATTTTTGAAGAAAAGCTTTAAATTTCAAAAAACCCAGTTGGGGCCAATGAACCTGCCCATCACGATTCACCGTTCACGCTAATAAAGGCAATGGGGCCTGCTTACCAACTCTATTCCTAATTATTTGTTCACTTTTGAATTAACACACTTATTAAGAAAATAATTATTGATATAGTGTGTTTACTATTTTATTCCTATTAATTATGAAGTGGATGAATTAAAAATTTAAGGTTTTCAAGAAGTTCTATCTTTTCCAAAGTTATTAATTGAGGATATAATGGGTAAATTTTTTTGTCCTTTCTTGATTTGTCAAAATGGACAAGTAATTGTAGACAACGAAAAAAAGAAAACTGGACAAATAATTAGGAACCGGGGAAGTATATCTAAGACCCACAAACGTTGAAATATAATATTTTACTTTAGTATCTTTGTACATTATTTTTACATAATGTAAACTTATTAAGATAAGTATTACATTACAGTAATTAAAATATTATTCACATGCCGTACGTGCTTATGCCAAACTTTTAAGTAAAACTACAAAACATATGTTCTCTTACATAGAAGTTTTAATGTGATCAAGTGATCGATACAAGATGTTTACCCTAATCATTAATTAATGAGCTAATCAATACAATATAAGATGTGATTCTATGATTTATGCTATTTACTGATGATATTATGTTGATTAGCAAAATTAATGAGGATCTCAATTAAAGGGTTAAAATATAGAGAAACACTATAGTGAGTAAGAATTTCAAGATAAGTAGAAGTCAGATTGTACATATGTGTTTTATGTTTAATCAACATGAGAAGAGAACGATTGAGCTGAGACTAGATAGGATAGCGCCACAGTGGTGCCTAAATGCAAACAACATAGATATATCTAGATTCGTTATTTTAAGAAAATTAAAGAATAGATAAAAATGTCAAATATATGATTGAAACCAGGTGTTGAAATAGAGAAGTTCTACTATGGTGTTATGTGATAATTAGAAGGATGTTTATCAAAGTGAAAGGTATGTTTTATATAGCTATAAGACTCGTATTGGTATATGATAATGAATGTTGGATTGTTAAAGTCCAACATATTCATAAAATGAGTGTTGCAGAGACTTGGATACAAAAGTAGATAAACAATCAAACCAGATTAGATAAAATTAACATATTCGTCAGAAGGTGCAAATAACACATATTTTGTTGGGAAATTGGAATGTATTTCAAAAGAATTTAAAGCATTTACTAAATCAATTTTTTCCTCTCTTGTCAGCACATATGTCATGTGTCCTTTTGCATGTGAAAGCTTGGACAAGTGGCAATATTCCATTCACCTTTCACCTTATAAATTCTACTCCTCACCATTGGAAATTTACAGAAGAAACATAACATTTTGTCCTCTTTCTCAAGCTCTTGTCTCCGTCTTCTTTGATTAATATTTATATACTCCATTATTATTTATCATATTATGTTTTTCGAAAGTTAATTTGATTAATTTTTAAAATTAAATCAGATTACATTAATTTGATATTTTTGAAACAAAAAATTTAGCTATTCAAAAACTATGCGAGAAGTACTATCAATTGCATATTTTTACATATCAATATGGTGAAAAATATATTGTAAAATGTTAGTCAAAGTTCTTATCGTTTGACTCTAAAAATGGAAATCATGACAATTAAAAGTGGACGAGGGAGTATTAACTTTCATTCTCTTGATTTAACTTACTAGTACTAATATTAATTTATTGATTCTTGTAACCTCTATTTAATAAGAGAAGACTTGTTTAATTCTGGAGAAATATTTCATACTGCGTAAATAATTTCTTAAGACAGTATTCAACACAATTCACGTTTTAGTTGTGCCTATTTAAAATATTATAGTAGTGATATCTATATAATTTTTAGGAATATTATTTTTCTAAATAATAAGTTGTTATTATTATTATTGTAATATTTAAATTATTACCCAACATATTTGAAGATAACATGCGAGAAAGTTGTTTGAGATAGATTGGGCATGTTCAGTGTTGACCAATAGATGCACCTCGTTCATAGGTGTAATACTATGATAAGTGAAGATGTTAACATCGGATGGAGTAAAACTAAAATCACATGGAAGAAGTAGGGTGTGTTTGGTACGAAGGAAAATGTTTTCCTAGAAAATCTTTTCTTGAAAAACAAGTGGATTTCTAACTTATTTTCTCATGTTTGGTTGGTGATTGAAAAATATTTTCTAGAAAATATCTTTTATTTTTGGCTTGAGACTAGAAAATACTCTTTAGGAAAATAATTTCTAACTCGATAATTGATCTAGGACCCGATCTTGACATCCAAACTAGGACACGACACTGACTACCGTTCCAAAATCCGACCCTGAGATCTGACCCAGGACCTGACCCTGACTTCTGATCCTGAAATATTTTTTAAAAATAATATTTAAAAAAAATAATTGACGGGGTTGGGGGCGGGGGGGGGGGGCTGACGGGCTTGGTCGAGGTAGGAGTGACGTAAAAAATGAAACTTTAAAAATTTGAAATATTTTTCAAAAATAACTTCTTTTTTTTATAAAAAAAAATAAAAATTGATGGGGGTGTCCTGGGTGTAGGGGTGAGAATTTTTTTAAATTTGAAATATTTTTCAAAAATATTTTTTTGTTTAAAAAAACAAATTTTGACGGGGTAGCCTGGGTGAGGGGGGTCGTGGGGTTAGGGTATGGGATGGGTAAAAAATGAAATTTGAAATATTTTTTTGTGGGGGTAGGGGGTAGGGTTGGTAGGGGTTGGATGAGGTAAAAATATATTTTTTTTTGTTTGGGGGAGGGGGTGCTGGTTTGGAGTAGGGGGCTGGGGCTAGTATGGGGATAGGGGTAAAAAAATATTTGTAATTTAAAAAACAAGAAAATTTAAAAATTTAATTTCTTTTGAATGGGAAGAGTTAAAAATATATTATAATTTAAGGATGAAGTAGAGTTTTGGAAAATGTTTTCCTTAATTTTTGAAGGGAAGTCATTTTCCTTAATTTTGAGGAAAATAAGTTGATTTAGAAAACATTTTTCAAAACATTTAAGTCAACCAAACATGGAAAAATTGAAAAACATTCTCCAGAAAATGTTTTTTTTCATACCAAACACACCCTAGTCTCGAAAGACCTACAAAGATTGATATCAATACAAATTTAACTAAACATAGGACGCGATAAAAGAAAAAGATCCATAAAAATGACAGCTACTAGGGAAAGATTTTAAACTTGTTAGAAAACTTTTTTTTATATATATATATATATATATATTCATCGATCATGGTCGTCATCCAAAGTTGTAATGAGGGTGTTTTTAAACTGTCCCGTGAGGGTCATGATTCCCCCACGAATGATTTGGAAGGAGTATAAGAGTAGCAGGTGGGTTATGAAACATGATTGGTCAGTCTCAAAATCTATAGCCCAGAGACATGCCACGACCCTCCAAGTAGATGGTATGAGTTGGCCTAGACATAGATCGAAGGTTTGGTAGACAAAATGATCATCATCTATTGTGGGATGGTCGAATTTGAGGGTGAACGGGTAAGTGCATATAAACAAGTAATTGGATTTCAAGAAATTGATACATTAGAAATTTCTAGGGGCATTCACTCAAACTTATTTACAAATTCAAAAAGTTATCCATATTTGATGAAGAATGGGTAAGTGTATATAATCGTTGGACGCTTTATCCCAGTCTCTAACATGACATCATAATCAGACTTTAAAATCGTCCTTGAAACAAAGGTTCTAGGGACAATGATATCGACACTAGGTTATGTCATTTCTCTTTTTACCTTTCTTTGGGCTACCATGAGAAGAGGATATCTGACAAAACTGGAAGAAGATGAAGACATGATGAAACAAGTTTGGAGGAAGAAAATATAACAATATATGAAGTTCGAGAGATGTAAAGATTAAAGGATCTGAAAAGAATTCAAGAGAAATGAAGAGAGTTTGGAGAATTTGTGAATGGAGGAATTGTGAAACATTGGAATGAAACAAAAGTCGCAATTTATAGACAAAAAGAGATAAGTCATGATTACCTTGAATAATGAGCCATTTTCGATCCAATAATAATTCCACATGTGGATGGTACATTTAGTGTGGCGGGGTCAACGTCTTTTGCATTACTGAAGATATTCTTAGGATGGACTTCTCATTCCGCTTTTCGAACATGCATGACATCATGTTCGAGAAACGAGGGACTGTATTGGGCAAAAAATAACTTGTACACATGGAAGAATAAATAAAAATATGAACACATTGGATTAACATAGGATGCTCAAGAAAATTAGTTCGGTAAAGTGAATTAGTCTCAAAGATGAGTTTGGAAAAGATTAGTCTCTGAAATTACAGAATAATCATCATCATCATAAAAAAAAGGCGGGAACTCGTATCCCAATGATAAGAAAGGACTCGTGTCCGAATGACATGACAAAAAAGGATAAAACTGACGTATATGTCAGATATGATTGTACAATATTGTGACCACAACAGAAAAATATTAGTTGACACTACTAACGACATTTCAACATGCACAACAATCATTGGTTGTAGTACTTCAGGGCTCGAGTGGAGTTTTTCTATTTGTAGACGAATTACAATAATAACCTATAGATAGTAGTTTTAACATGATTGTAAGGGTATGAGATTCTAAACAACACAATTACAAGATACTATTATTCTTGTGCTATAAGTTTTTCATATTTCACTAAGTCTTTGCTTCATAATATTTATTTACAGAAATTGATCTCGGATCTATGACCAATATCACTCTAGCATAACTGGATTAAGTATAAACACTTGTGTCTCCAGAGCTCTATCGCTTCATACAACTTTATTTACTTACTTACTTATTTTCATTTATTTCTTTAACAAACATATATTTAATCGCTAATAACCAAATCTAACGAGTTAAATCAATCCACGTGTTCTTGACCTCACTACAAATTTAATTGTATTATTTTCCAGTAAACATGAATATGTTATTTATAGACATATATTTATTGAACGCTAACATTTATTTTGATAATTTAAAAAATCTAATCGTACTTTTACACTTTATCAATCAAATTAAATTTGTAATTTTGTTATAGTTATATTATAACAAATAAAGATATAATATAATTATCATCCTAGTAATTACGCCAAATTCAATTTGATAGTGACTTTCCAATAGAACCTACATATAAAATGAATCTCTTAATCATCGTTATTTTTGAGCGATCATTGTTGATTCACTTGTAAAGAACATGGGGTCCACAATGTAGCTAATTGGCCCTTATGGCTGTCAACCTGTGACCTCAAACCATACAAGTCCACGTAATAAGACAAGAGACGCGCCAAAAGAAATACTCTCTCTGTTCACTTTTACTTGTTATAATTTGACTTGATACACCCATTAATAAAATAATTATTGTATATGTATTTTATCAAACTATTCCCTATTGATGTCTTAGAAAATGATTTGAAAAAGAAGTATTTAATGATTAGGTAAAACATGAAAAAAATTATTGTCTTTTTTTTTTTTATAGATCTAAAGTGACAAATAAAAATAAAAATTTATTTAAAAAACAAGTGACAAATAAAAGTGAACAGAGGAAATATTATTAATTTATTCTCATTTTTAACCTTAATTAATGGGAGCAGTAAAAGTACTTTTCAGGTTAATCAACAATGGTTAATGAATAATCCCCTTCATTAGCCATATGTGTACATACAAACAAATAAGTAGAGTTCCCTTCATTGATGCCGCTTATTTCTTTACAAAAATGTCTCTCTCCGTCGCCGCAGATTTAGAACTTCCGGCGTACGTCACTCTCTCTCTCACACTTCCCTGAATTTTCTCATTGATCTGTTAAATTCATGTATCTGTAGTTGATTATTAAACTCTGGTTCATTTCTCCGACTTGTATGTAGACTTTTTCCGGTTATAATAATTCGATTGTTGAATTTCGATCATATAATTAAATTATACTTACTTGATGCTTTCATTTTTTTGATCGGTCTATCAGTTTAGGTTTTATCTTTAAATTTTTTTGATATGTTGCTGGAACTTTAATTTTCAGATCGATTGATTGATGATCGGGAGAAGAATTGATGAAGGACAAGGCAAATTTGTCAGATTGTTTTGCTGTTAATATATATATTTTTTCATTTTCAAGCTTTTTTTGTGTGCATGTACTGTAGAGGGATTGTGTAGTTGGAGAAGTATGTATATTGTTTTTTTGTCTATATTAGTGTGAAATACATCATATATCAGTAGAAAAAAAAAGGAGATAGAAGGATCTCAGTCTAAGTAGGGGAGTAGGAAGGCCAATTTTGCTATTTTGTTTGATAAGGTGGTAGTTGTTGTTGGTGTGAAAAATCTGTAGGTGGTATTTCAGTTTAGTCCAGTGAACAAGTAAATGGAATCTTGTTAGTTTGCCGTAGCGACTGTAGGGGAGTTCTTGCATGTTCATGTGCTGGTGACGTCTAATGGTTTATTGAACTGCCAAGATACGGGTTATATGCAGCTAGATTCATCCAAAGCTTTAGCTCAAACTATGATCACTGGGGTGCCTGACCCTTCTGGTCAATGGATCCAGCAAGAATCATCTCAGCCGGTTATCTTGAGTGATGGCATATCTTTACACAATAATGTAAATAACCGTGTACCTGTACAGACTGGTGAGGTATTTTCCATGGAATTTCTTCAGGATCCTTCTTCAAGAATAGTTCCTACTCTGTCTGGGTTTACTGAGAAGCATGATAAGAGAGCTTTACCTCAAAGTATGCAAAGCCAATATCCGGGTTATGAAGATCTCACAAGACTTCTTGGGTTGACTAGAATGGATTCTGAATGCGCTTCTGACATAACTGAATTTGCTTCTGCAAGAGGGTCTAGTACCGAAATTGAAAATGGTATTTATGTAGAGAATGAGCTTACATTTAATCAGAAAGTTGGATCTTGTGGGCATGTCCCTGGGGGAGCTACTACAGATTTATTCTATAATCAAGCTACTTCAGGGTCAAGTGCTCCGCTTTTAACTAAATCTGAATCTTCACAGTCATTAAAATCTTCTGGATTAGGAACTTCAGACTGTTCTCAGACAGGAAAAATAAAATTCCTGTGCAGTTTTGGTGGTAGAATACTGCCTCGACCTAGTGATGGAAAACTCAGATATGTTGGTGGAGATACACGTATCATTTCCATAGGGAAGAATATTTCATGGGACGAACTTATGAAGAAAACAGTAGCCATCTGTAACCAGCCTCACACTTTCAAATACCAGCTTCCAGGAGAGGATCTTGACGCCCTTATATCCGTCTCTTCTGATGAAGATCTTCAGAATATGATAGAGGAATATTATGGACTCGAGAAGCTTGGGGATTCCCAAAGGCTCCGAATATTTTTGGTTCCTTTGACTGAATCTGAAAACTCATACCCTGAAGATGCTGCTACTGTTCAACCGAGTGACCCTGATTATCAATATGTTGTTGCTGTTAATGGCATTGTTCAAGTGGATTCTTCTGCTAAGGAGAATTATTATGAGCAGTGTGTGCGAAATGAAGCCAGCAAGGTGATACCTAAAGTGGACTGCAGTAATGGTATTTATGTCCCACCTTCTTCTCAATTGGTTGGTGAATCTCAGAGTCAGGTTAAGTCTCCCAATCAATCTACTCCTCTTTCTCCTGTGTTTGTTCAACAGGGAGATTGCAAGAACGACTCAAGGAATGCATACACAAACAAGTTGCCACATGGTAATGACGCATGTCCAGTGTCGGTTAGCAGTACCCAATCATTACCTGAAAACCCGAATGGATGTACTAATATTGGTTATTATGCCCCGCAAATGAACCTGATAAATTTGCAGAGTCCAAACAAAAAAGATGATATCCCTCAGCCAAGCCAATCGAGTGAATTGCTTTCACATCACCATGGTCTCAGCAGAGACTTTGTTGCTCCAACATCGGAACAATGTGATGGAAGCTTTCAACAGTACTCCTTTGAAAGAACAGAACCCAAGGAAAAGACTGTTCACTCTGAAAAGCGGAATGATGAAATGGATGTATTACTGGGATACACTTCCACTGTTACTCTAAATGGAATCCCCCATGCCTTTTCGGATTCAAAACTTCAGGAACATGGAAAAAGATCAGCTTACTGCTCACAAGAGGGAATAAGCTCATTTTCCTCTTTGTACTTTTTACCAGCTCAGTTATCTTCACACGGTGTGTCTGCTGCTCTGCAAGAAAACCTAGGGTCTCTGCATCAGAATACATACCCAGTCAGTTCTCAGCATCATATTAGGGTACTTAATGGGGAATCAACTGTGGCCAGTGACTTGATGGATTTTCCAAAGTTGCCTTTTGACTCAAATTCAGTGAGTAAATGTGTGCCCGTGCAAATAAATATTAATGGAACAGACACTAGATGCAACGGAGCTAAAGCAAAGTTGGAAAATTACCATCCTGGTTCGAAAAACTATATGGAGAAAAATTTAAATTGTGAGATGGTGAATGCATGTGATACCAAAAATGCACTTCTCTATCATGAGGGTAAATTTCCTGATAACAAGTCATCCAAAACAGCTGTGGGTTCAGAGAAAAAACTACCTGATGTTAACTCTGCTATGATGTCTAATAATGGAGGTGATATACCTAGTGAAGAAACACAATTTTTTGACATGAACATCCTTGCATCAACACCTTTAACTAATACAGTAAATGAGCGGTCCCAAAGAAATCAATTTGAGTATGCCTTAGGGGGGATAAAAAAGGCTGAACCTGAGAACAATACATCCTGGGTGAAGAGTTCTGAAGTTGCTGGGAGGATTTCTAATTCTGAAACACAGTCTCATGGTGCAGAAACTCTGAGTGATCTACTCCCTGAGTTGTCTGATGGCCTGATTTCCCACCATTCCCCCATGCCAGCAGTTGCTGCATGTCCTCAAGATACTTTTGCCAAAGAACCCTTGCTAATATTCTCTGAGGAATTGTCACCATCATCAGTTGTTGATGATGGAGGCCAGTTGATGTCCTCGCATTACTCAGCTTTCAGGCAAAACCCAACCAAGGATGCTGTTTTTAGGAGAGAAGTTTCTCTAATTGATGAAGAATTTACTAGTTACAGTGACCAGAAAGTTGTGACTTCTGGTGTTGGTGAATTTTCTAGTGAAAAGCAAAAGATAGAAGATGCTCCAGTTAGTAGGAGTACCAAGGAAAGTCAGCAGGTTCTGAAAGCAAATGGAAGAGATGTTAGATCACCCAGTGGTGACTTATATGCTGCAAGTCTCCTAGATTTGGATACCATCGATGGTGAAGTCATATCTCCTAGTGCAGCAGAAGGGGCGGCATTTGCCCCTGACTTGGGGTTGGAGGTGACTTTCGATTTCACTTTGATGGGTTGGTGTATGATTTAGGTTACTAAAAGCTCTCTTATGCTCATATAGTTTTTCGTTGTTTATCTGGCTTGGTGCAGGATGCCAACCCCCTTGACGGAGATAAGGATAATTTAATCACTGATGCTATGATAGTTGAACTGGAAGCTGATTTGTATGGTTTGCAGGTAAAGGATCATTTCCTTTTGTATTCTAAACCTTGTTGGAAGTGCTCATCAAAATATTTCATTTCTCCCCTTTTTCAACTATAACGTCTTACACTCTAATCTTGGGTATGAGTCTGAACTCTGAAAGACTTAAAAGGTCATTGCCTTCTTACAAGTATAGTACCAGCAGAACGCTTCTAATATATCCTAAGGAGAACTCAAATGTACAAGGCTTTGTCCTTCACTACATACCCCCCCTCCTGCAATACCTTGATCCTCTTATCATAGGGTGTGTTACATGACAAATATCTTTGATTTATTTTCATCGTTAAAGATTGTGGTTCAGTTCTTGGCAATAATAATGGTCTGCTATTTCTACTCTTGGAATGTGCCTCAAAGGTTATGTAATGGTTTTATTGCTTATCAACTATGCTTCTCTACTTGTTGACAACAACAACATACCTAGTGTAATCCCACAAATGGGCCTTGGGGAGGGTGGCGTGTACGCAAACATTATCCTTACCTTGCGAAGGTAGAGAGGTTGTTTCCGATAGACCGTCGACTCGAGTAAAGCATTTCAAAATAGGTTTGAAAAGGAAATACAATAGTAATGAAGCCATGTCGAAAATAATGGAGAAAAAAACAGTAGCAACAACAAATAATATGATAATCAAAGCAAAAGATATAACATGTAATAATAAAAATCGAAGAATAAGATAATAGAAGAGTTATAATAATAATACTGATAAGGAGAACTAGACAACACTCGACTACCTACTAACCTTCTACCCTAATCTACGACCTCCATATCCTCCTATCTAGGGTCATGCCTTCAGTAAGCTGCAGGTGTGTCATGTCTTGTTTAATCATCTCTCGTCAATACTTCTTCAGCCTCTACTTCTCCCTAGACCCACCATAGTCACCCTCTCACATCTACTTAATTGGACATCTGTTCATCTCCGCTTCACATGACCAAACCATCCCAACCTCACCTCCTCATTTTGTCCACCACGAAGGCCTCTCCCACATTGTCTCAAATATCTTTGTTCCTAATCGTTTCCCTCCTAATATGCCCACACATCCATCTCAGCATCCTCATTTCCTCTACTTTCAAGTTTCGTCTTCTGGATGTGTGAGTTTTTAACCGGACAATCCTCTGCCCCATACAACATAGCTAGTCTAACAACCACTTTATAATACTTACCTTTAAGTCTTGGTGACACATTCTTTTCACACAAGACACCAGATGCGATCCTCCATTTCATCCACCCGTTTCAATACAATGTATAACATCATGACTGGACAGTGTTCCGATTCTCCATCTACTGTCCTCACCCTAGTCTTGGCTGCATCATACATATACCTTAATCGCCTTAATGTATGCTACAAGTACTCCCATTTGGGGTTTTTGTCCAGTACCTCTCGCTTCCTGTGGAAAGTTAATTTTGTAACTTGATCTTGTTTTACCCTTCTTTCTTCATTTTAAGAGAGGATGCTAACTTATATCTTTTTTCTTAGAGTTTAAAGATGCTTGCTTTCTTTAACAACAACAACAACAAAATTTACCTCAATCCAGGACAAGTTTGCTTTATTTTAAGAGTTCCTTAATTCATTCTTAAGCAGTAGCTACAACTAATGTTACATTGCAGATCATAAAAAATGCTGACCTTGAAGAATTGAGGGAGTTGGGCTCTGGGACGTATGGTACTGTTTATCATGGAAAATGGAGAGGAACAGATGTTGCTATAAAGAGAATTAAGCGGGCATGTTTTTCTGGGAGATCATCACAGGAAGAAAGGCTGGTGTGTTTCCTTTAACATATCTTCCAAGCATATCACTTTTTCCTGGATTATCAGCAGTGTTTATGATCCTTATTATGAAATTCATAATAAAACTGTCCTTTTTCCAGATCAAGGACTTCTGGAGAGAGGCACAGATCCTTTCAAACCTTCACCATCCTAACGTGCTTGCATTTTATGGAGTGGTACCTGATGGGGCTGGGGGAACTTTGGCAACTGTGACTGAATTCATGACTAATGGATCACTTCGAAACGTTCTTATTAGAAAGGACAGGTGACGTTGCTTTTGCTATGTTAATTAGTTCTACATGCTTCTCTCATTCATAACTTAATGGGATCTGCTAAATTCCTTGTGCAGGTCACTTGATAGTTATAAGAAACTTCTTATTACCATGGATGCAGCTTTTGGGATGGAGTATTTGCACTCGAAAAACATCGTCCACTTTGATCTGAAATGTGACAATTTGTTAGTCAGTCTGAGGGATCCACAACGACCCATATGCAAGGTATCTTTTTTCCAATTACTGCCGGGATATATGCACTCTTGAGTGTACAAGAATAAATCTGTTAGGAACCCAGACTCTCCTAACAACAAATCTGTAAACTTTTAAATGCAATACAGAAATAGGAACAACACTTCAACTGTAATTTACTAACACCAACAAATAGAATAAGTCTTACAAATAGCAAATAGAGAATACTTCTAACAACCATCGTATTTCGAGGAACCTTAACCTCCAATCTGCCAGAGAAAATCCTACCCAAAAGACTGACTGTCTTTTCTTCTTCCTAGTACTATTTATTACAAAATAACTACCTAAACTGCTCGGTAACTGCTAGGCAACTACCAGAAATACATACACATAATAATTAATAAATAAAACAGATACATTTAGGCCTTATTTTTACCCTTCTTCCTGCGGCTATAGACCCTATAAATAGCAGGTCTAACAAAATCCAGAATGAATCACGAGAGAGCATATCCTGACTTCAGGGGCTCAATAACAGGGTGACCCAAAGAAAAACTTCAACGAGAGGCCTTAAACTTCTTGTTAAAACAAACAAAAACACTTCATATATAATTTTATTTGAAGTCTATTTTTCTAGATTTTGATGTGCAAAGTTATTAAAATAACTATGATCGATTTCTAGTAATTCCTTTCAATTTCTAATATATCTTATCCATTATTTAGGGTTTTTATTGTTTGGTAAATTTTTTACCTGGGGCTCCTTTTTGAGATTGTGTCAAAGTTTCAATCCTTCTCTTTTCTTTTTTGAGTTTGGAATAACTGAATTCCTATATCCTAATTGACATATTTAAATTCTAATAAATATCTATAAAAGACATTATAAACCTAAGAAGCAAAGATATCAAAATTAACAAATTTTAGAAGTAAAATAATAGAAAGAATAATGGAACCAGATTCAACAAGTTGATAACTTGATACCACTTTTCACTGCTTCAATATGCTTGACGCAATGCTTGAAAATTTGAGAAAGAAACAAAAACGAGTTGGCAATCTGCTTTGGGCTCTCTTATTTTTACATATTTGTTTCTGAGAGTTGGAGAATGGCCAAGGGTATATATTAAAAGATTAATGCATGCTATTTGACGAGAACGGTAAGAAACAATAAAACTATGTGGGCCAATTGATGATGTTGAATGTATCAACAAATGAGGCAAGAAAATATTACCTACACGTATAGTCTATGGAGGGATTCCTTCAAAGACTATTTTGTTTCCTAATTTATCATCTATGGTTTCATCTTTCCATTTTTATTATGAAAACATGCATTATCTACTTCAAACACAATATTTCTTTTTAAAAAAAAAATTATACACCTATTAGGGAAATTTTGGGTCCCAAAATTTTGGGGCCAAAAGCAGCTACCTTAGCAGCTACACCCTTCGCCTAGCCCTGTCTGACTTATAAGCACAAGTTCCTATGATTCAGCTGTTATTGATATTGGAATTGTATTGGACTGACTTCTGGTCAGATAGCCTTTCTGTTTCCAGAAGCACATTACTTGCATCTACAAAGCCAAAAGCTTTTAGCCAAGTTTGAATAAATGATGAATAATATTGGAGCAGAGTGTACTTTCACACCAAATAAGATTTCTTCAGCACAGTTAAGACCAATGAAGACTTTTTATGATGAAACAAAGATTACCACACCACTGTATAGGAGACCTACTATAAGGAAACAACACATTCTTGTATGCTTATTTTGTAGGGTGAATCCAGCTAGATCTACTGATACATTTTCATAGGATAATTTAATCCCATTTGTATTTTAGTAAAGAACTTACCTTGCCACAGTAATTGAGTTATTTGTAAGATATGTAATGCAGGTTGGAGATTTTGGACTGTCTAGGATTAAACGCAATACTCTCGTATCTGGAGGTGTAAGAGGTACTCTTCCCTGGATGGCACCTGAACTGTTAAATGGTAGCAGTAACCGAGTATCTGAGAAGGTTAGGTTGATTACTGTAATTTACCATAATCAGATATGTCATAGGGCAATAACATCTGATATTAGTTGTTAAGTATGTCATTAAGCAATAAACTGGATGGTTTGGTTTTTGTGACAGGTTGATGTTTTTTCATTTGGCATAACAATGTGGGAGATTTTGACTGGGGAAGAACCCTATGCAAACATGCATTGTGGGGCAATCATTGGTAAGGCTCTGATTACCTGTTAGACCAAGTGAATAATTTCTGCTTCATAACAGTAATGGGAGGTAGAGGGAATATTATGTTGCTTAGGGAATGGATTCCACTCGATTATAAGGGTTTGCAAAGGAACTTTTGAAAATGCTCCCAAGCACTTTTCCCAATGTATTCACCTGAAGACTTCTCTGGGTCTTTAGGATCCCTTTTTCCGGTGGTAATCGACCATCGGAATCCTGCACTACTTTCTCTTTCTTCACATCTCTTTCCTCTTTCTCCTTTTCTCCATGGAGAATCATATTATTTTAGGCAAGGGGGTAAATCTTACTCCCTCCGTCCCATTTTATGTGGCACCATTTGACTTGACACGGTGTTTTAAGAAAAAAAAAAGAAGACTTTTGAAACTTGTGGTCTAAAAACAACCCTTAGATATTTGTGTGGTTGTAAATCATTTCATTAAGGGTAAAAGAGAAATTTTAAAGTTAAATTGTTCCTAATTATAGTAAGGTGACACTTTTTTTAGAGCGGATTAAAAAACAAAGGGTGCCACATAAAATGGGACGGAGGGAATTTGATTTAACAGTCAAAGTCTCCCTCTGAGTCATATGGGATACTTTTCTGGCTCTGCAGAAGGCTAAGGGAGGCTACAAAGCTAATGAGAAAAAAACTTTAAATCATGGAAGAGCAGAGATTTCTCGACTTATATTTATTGTGCATTAAAGTACAATAAATATGGGAGATACATATCAGTAATCAGTTATCACAGTTAATGGCCAAGCCAGAGCAGTGATTACTATACCAGAGAATAAGTTTAATGAAGGATGGGAAATACTTGTTGCCAAAATAGAACATTTCATTCACTGAGAACCAGGGGTACAAGGGGAAGCTGGTTCCATTGGACAAGACAAGTTTCAGTACATCAAGGAGGAAGGGAGCTTCAAGGAGTCTAGAACCAAAAAGCACATGAATACATCTGTGCCTTCAGGGGAATATGACCTCCTTGATATGTTTGGTGGGCAGTTTCCCTGAAACCGATGATATCCCTACATACAACGATGTAAGAAGATGGGCTCAGCAGATGTAGAAAGGAGTCCAGAATCTTCAGGTGTATGATATGAATGGGATCCAGTTTCTGTTTGAGTTCCAAATCAAGAAAGTTGCAGAACGTATTTTTATGGGAGATCGGAGTAGACAAGGGAAGAGGCTGATGTTTGAATGGTGGTCTCCAAAATCTGGAGTTGCCCAAAGAATTCAATTGGTTCTAGATTTGAGTTCTTGGATTACCTCTCCATCTCTGGACTTCTAAGGTGAAGAAGGATATCGGCAACAAATGCGGCAGCTGGCTAGAGAATGAGCTGGAAACAAAGTTAAAAATCCACCTCCGAGGGGCTCACATTCGAGTCAAAGGGCCAAGGGAACAGATTCCATCGTCTGTGGAGGTTGCAGATAGAGAATGGATTTTTTCACTACCGGTCTGGTGTGAATCACTACAAGATATAGAAGTAGGGGGATGAGTGATTACGACAGTCGAGGAGACAACTATGAGCCCGAGATAGACCCTGACAACTTATGAAGAAAAGGAAAGGAGATAGAGACATGGTATACGATGGACCAAAGATACAAAGAATGCTTTGCTGAGAATAACACTAGTTTTGTATTGTCTGGGGTGAAGTACTCGAGGGATGAGGTGGCAAGTGGAAGTGGGCACTTTTTCTTTTTAAAGAAAAGTTTTCCCTAATAATTATAGGAGACTACATAGAAGGCAAACATGTGCTATGTATTTACTATACACATCTATAGTTTAAAAGAATTATATTACATAGCTATACTTAGGGTTTTATAGCAAATCTCTCCTCTCTCTCAAACTCTCGCTCGCCTCTCTCCTCTTTCCTCCCTTGCTCGCGTCACTCTTCCCTCAATCGCCTCTCTCCCTTTCTCTTCCCCTCCTCTGTCTCTCGCCGGATACAAATGGGGGATACTACTGATACAAATCACTTGAGAGATTTGTATTAGGCGATAGATGGTGTAGACCACTCTTCTTCTTGTTCTCCTCTTTGATTTCATACTCAGACTCTCAGTATACTTGAACAAGGGAGAGACACAATATTGTATTAGTCGTATTTTGAAAGAGTACAACACATGATACAAATGTATAACAAGGACAGTTGAATACATTGATACAAATCTATAGCTAGTTGTAGATACACTCAAATACATTGATACAAAGTGAATGCACAAGGAATATATACAGGTGATACAATTGATATAATTGTATTCGTTGATACACCTGATATAGAGTGAATACACAAGGAACATATACATTTGATACAATTCTATTCGTTGATACCACTTGATACAACTTGATACAATTTTATTCGTTGATACAAATCAATTGTATTTGTGATACAGATACAACGAATACAACATGTATTCATCCTCTCTCTCGCCTCTCTCCTCTCTCTCCCAAATCCCGCACGCCTCTCCTCCCTCAACCATTCTCTCTCGCCTCTCTCTTCCCTCCTCCTAACATGTAGTTATGAATCGTAATTAAGTAAACTATAGCTATAGATCTCTAATTAAGCCCAAACTATAGTCATTTTTGAAGGTTCCTCGTAATTATAACAGCCCGGGCCCTTTCCTGATTTTGTTGGAAATGGGCCCTTTCCTGATTTTGTTGGAAATGGGCCCTTACAAGTTGGGCCTTTTTTTTCTTCTAAAGATACAACAACTAAGAAAAAGGTCCAGTTCGCTGAACCTTTCACAAAAGGAGTCAATCTATTTGACAAAGTCGATCACCCTCCCCCAAGTTCTGCACAGATCAAGAGCGAATTAGAAGAACTCATGCGACTAGAGCAACCAAAGGAAAATGATGATTCCAACCGACAACAATCACTCATCCGTGAAGATGGTCAGAACTGTCATATGCAAGCAAATAGTTACAGCAATGAAGGGAGGAGGTACAAAGTTTTTGCTCTAAAGTGGGGTGGAGTTTAAGGGGATTCCGAAGGAAATCAGTTGGTAATAAATGGAAACCCACTTCCTCTACAAATTAATGAAGCATGTGGATATGATGAATTAGAGGACATGGCAACTCTATGGGTCCATTCCAATGTTTTCAAATTGAGCAAACATTTTGGGGCATGCTTCACAGGCTGTGAAAGGTTGGCATTGGATATGTTCATGAAGATAGATCAGAAGAGGTTCTTGTTGAATTAAATTTATAAGAGGGGAAAACCAAATGGTGATGGAGGAGAGAATTCCAATGAGGCTAGAAACATGATCCTCCAGATGAACATAGAAGAAGGGGATGCAAGGATCAGGGGGAGCAACAACCTTTTATGTCATCAATGAAAGTTAAAATACTATCATGGAGTGTGAGAGGGCTAAATAGGGAGAACAAGAGAAGTCTTGTAAGAAATCTAATATAACAGTGGGGGTTGATATTCATGTTCTTGTGGAAACAAAACTCAAGGAGGTAGAGACAGATGCATTCAGACAACTTTGGACTAACAGATGGTCAGGAGAGGTGCACCTGGAGGCTATAGGAAGGAGTTGGGGTATAGTAGTGTTATTTGATAGAAGAAATTGAAAGAGAGAACCGGTGGAAAGTGGAGACCAGATGATCACTTGCAAGTTTACAGGTATCACTCAAAACGTAACTTGGTGTCTGAGTGTTGTATATGCTAATTGCGAGAGGAAGGAATTATGGCGGGAACTAGCTGCTGTTAGGAGCCTGTGTGAGGGCCCCTGGGTTGTGTGTGGTGACTTTAATGTCATTAGGTACCCCATAGAGAGGACAAAATGCTAAATAATTTCAGGAGCCATGGCTGATTTTTCAGAATGGATTGAGGACATGGAGCTTCTCGATCCTCCTCTATTTGGAGGGTCATATACATGGTGGAGAGGACACAATCATAGAACTGCCTCTAGGATTGACAGATTTTTATATTCTTTCCAATGTGAGGAGCAATTCCTCCAAATTAGAAAGAACTTACTCTCCATGGTGGGTTCAGGCCACAACCCAATTATGTTAATGTGTAGGAATTGGGACTTCCAAAAATCTCTTCAAGTTTGAACAGTGGTGGATGGGAGTAGCAGGGTTTCAGAGGGAAAATTCAAAGCTGGTGGACTTCTTTTCAGGACATTGGGACTTCTGCTTACATATTAGCCACCAAACTGAAAATGCTGAAAGAAGAACTGAAGGTATAGAAATCTCACATTCAAGATTTCTACCTCAAGCTGTACAAAGTGCCTGAAGTTTGGAGGCCTGATTTCACAATGCAGGAGGCTCCAACCATCAGCAATGAGGATCAACAGTGGCTACAAAGGGAATTTGAGGAAGAGGAAGTCCTTAACGCAGTCAAATTATGTGCAAGTGATAAGGCTCCTGGGCCAGTTGGCCTGATGGCTTTTCTGACTAGCTTTTACCAATCTTGTTGGGAGTTTCTGAAAGATGACATTGTGAGCACAATGCATCACTTCCATTCTCATCAAGTATTTGAGAAAAGCTTTAATGCTACTTATGTTGCACTCATACCTAATAAGAATGGAGCAGTGGAACTCAGAGATTACAGACCAATTAGGCTAATTAGTGGGGTATATAAAACTATAGCCTAAACTTTGACAGAGAGACTGAAGAGTGTGGTTGATTCTCTAGTTAACAATCATCAAATGACTTTCATATAAGGAAGACAAATCATGGATGCGCTCTCATTGCCAGTGCGTGTGTGGACACCAGGTTGAAAGGGGATGATCCAGGTATCATGTGCAAACTAGACATATAGAAGGCATATGATCATGTCAACTGGGATTATCTACTGGCCATTTTCAGACAGATGGGGTTTGGTGAAACGTGACTGAAATGGATTTGTTTTTGTATTAAAACTATTAGGTTCTCCATACTTGTTCATGGAGAACCTGTGTTTTTTTCCCATCAGAAAGGGGTCTTAGACAAGGGGACCCCCTCTCCCTTTCCCTTTTCATCCTAGCCATGGAATTCTTTAACAAAATGATGAGAAAGGCCATCAGCAACAACTGGATTAAGGAATTCAAAATCAGCAACGGAATAGGAGAAGACACTGTAGTCTGTCACTTGCTCTATGCAGATGACACACTGATCTTTTGTGAAGCAAAGGCAGAGCAAATTAGGTATATTAGGGTAATCCTTATTGTGTTTGAAGCAGTGTTTGGTCTATGTGTTATCTGGAGAAAGAGTAGTCTTTTCCCTGTCACAGAAGTGGAGCAGATTCAGAATTTGGCCTATATCCTATGATACAGGGTAGAAAGCCTACCAACTAAATATCTGAGTATGCCACTAGAAAATGGGCACAAAGATTTGGAGATATGGGATGTAATTGTGGAGAAAATAGAGAAGAATTTAGCAAATTTGAAGGTATAGTATCTATCACTTGGTGTCAGGGTCATCCTATGCTAGACTCCTTACCTATCTATGTTATGTTTCTCTTTCCTATTCCAACCAAAGTGGTTAAAAAATTGGATAAACATAGGAGAGATTTATGTGGTTAGTAAACAAGGAGGGTAAGGGCTTTCACCTAGTGGACTGAGATTGTTCAGCTAAGCAAGTGCTCTGGAGGACTGGGAATCAGGGATCTAAGGAGAAAAAACAACTCACTACTTAGGAAATGGTTGTGGAGATTTAATGGGGAACAGCAGGCTTTGTGGAAAGATGTGGTCATAAGCAAGTATGGACAGAAAGACTCGTGGTGCACAAATATAGTTACTAGTATGTATAACATCAGTGTGGAGAATCATTAGGAATCTATGGCCCAAATTAGCAGAAAACATATTGTACAAAGTGGGAGATGGGAGCAAAATCTTGTTCTAGAAAGACCTCTAGATTGGTCAAGCAACTCTGATGCAGACCTTCCCAGATTTGTTCAACATTTTATCTACAAATGTTACAGTAGCTGATAGCTGGTCTCAACAGGGATGGGACATCACTCTTAGAGACCTTAATAATTGGAAAGTAGACAGATTTGTGGACCTGATTGCTGTTCTTGGAGAGTTCAGTGGCACTAATACAGAGTCTACTACAATCAAATGGAAACACAACAATGATGGGATCTTATTAGTAAGCAGAAGCTATAAAAAGGAAGCAGAGACACAGCCTCAGATCAAACCAGGCCTTTGAAGCCGGTATGGAAAAGTAAGGCACCAAAAAAGGTTAAGTGCTTTACTTGGTTGGTTGTTTGAAAAGCTTGCCTCACTAATGGGAGACTACAAAGGTGGAAGTTCCATTTTGCATCTAGGTGTTCCCTGTGCTGTGAGAAGGGAGAGACAAACAACTATCTCTACCTTCACTGCAACTTCACCTACCAGCTATGGTCTCTATTCTTTAGTCTAACAGAGACCAAATGGACTATGCCTGAGCATACAACAGACATTCTAAGTTGCTGGATTAGGAGAGGGGGCAACAAATCTCAGAAGAAATGGTGGAGACTAATCTCAGCATGTATTTGATGGACAAACGGAGGTAAGAGGAATGGAAGATGTTTTGACAACAAAGCCAACAACATTCTGGAAGTTAAAGGAAGATGCATTGTAACATTTCACTTTTGGTGTAAAGAAAATTGTATAGAAGAAGCTGAACAGTTCGTAGATCTTTTAGGTTCATTGTAATTACTTTAGGATGGTTCCTAACAACTTTTTGGAGGTGTCCAGCATGCCCTTAATGCTGAGGAATACAACTTTACCAATTAAATAAAAAACAATAATGGGAGTTATACTTGCATGATCAAGTCTGTGCTTACATCCATTTGAGGTTCATAAACAATTCAAAGGATATGATATCATTTAAGAAATCAGACCATATGGCATTAACATTTTCTGTGCTATAAATCAATGAGTTGACAACATGTCAGCTTAATTATATTTTAAATCATATTTTTTCTGAAAAATATCATATGATTTATACATATTTCCCCTTCAGCCTTGTTTCTAATACATTTGCTCTAGTCTTGTTAATTGTTGATAATCGAACTGTTATAATACCAAAAGTGACACATTACAAAACTAAACAGGGCTGACCACCTGTTTCTCAAATTTAAAGAAAAAATAATAGAAGAGGAAAACAGAAGTAGACTATCTGTACATAATGCCTCACTACAAATCACTCTCATCAGTCTCAGCTAGACAGAATATCTTACTACAGATCCTTTTACCAATACTTCTATCTATTTATTATCGTGAAACAATTTCTAGTGCAACCAAGTCCATCAGGGGAAGGAGGTGAGACTATCCAGGGTAGCCTGCCAGTTTTTGATGTTGGTACCTCTGATATGGATGTAGATGGCCATCTCTTTGCATATTCTGTCTGCTTGGTATCTACCAGCCTAGAATCTAATTTGATTGTGTTCCCTCCAAATAGGGCAAACTAACATTGCATGTAAGCCGCTTATTATAGCACCTCTACCAGATTTCTTGCCATAAGGCCCTTGTGATAGGGCATGTGAAAAGTAAGTGATCCATTGTTTCATCAGCATTACCACAGAATGCATACAGAGTGGGTACCTGCACCCCAAATTTTAGCAGTCTCTCAACTGTGGGCAAACTTTTTCTATGTTGCTCGGACCTAAGTTGCTCGGACTCTTCACTTTTGGTGCCGCACCCGTGTCGACACGACATGGGTGTGGGTGTGGGATCCGTGTCCGATTTGGTCAACCAATGTTGGGTACTTTGACCAAAATCAATGGGGAAAGTCTGGACAGTTTTAATGATTTCTATAATCAATACAAAAGCTAAGATGAAATTGAAGAAAATGGAATACCTTTTATATAGACATTTCTATGTCACTCCTTTTCCTTTAATCTCCTTCCAAGATTCTCGTCAAGTTCTCCACAAAATATCTCATAATTTAGGTTTTATAACTCTAACTTTAGATATTTTAATTATTTCTAGGCGAATCCCCGCACCCGTATCCATACATGGATCCATATACTCGAATATTAAAAATTAGATCATGAAGGATCCGACCTCTAGATCCGCACCCGTATCGGACACCTGCACCCGATTCCGAGCAACTTAGGCTCGGACTCTTAAAAAATGTCGAGGGGTGCGTGTCAGATTCGCAAAAAGTAGTGTATTTTTGGAGAATCCGACTTTTGGCGAATCTGACACGGGTGCAGCATTGAAAGTGAAGAGTCCGCGCAACTTAGATCTTTTTTGCACTGCTAGCCAGAGGATAAACTTGTGCCTTGGGTGAATGTTTTTTTGCATGGACAGACTTTTCCATGGAACCATGGGGTGAATAGGGAGCAAGCATGTATATGTCCTCCTGATCGAGAACGTCTGCTTTACCACCATAGCCATGAGCCTAGTTTTTAAGTCCCTCTGTAGTCCAGCTGCCTGCATCATTAATTTCCTTGCCTCCAAATTTTTTCTCACAACCCATCTAGCATTTCCAGGAGTAGTGCATTTGTCCAGGACTTCATTTTTCACATAGTAGATATGGATCCACTTGATCCAGAGATGGTTATTCTCCTCAGCTATAGCCCATAAATGCTTTAAGGTTGCTGCTCTGTTCCAAGTGACAAGATTCATGATTTTTAAACTTTCTGCTGACCTTGGGAGGCAAACTTTTTCACATGCCACTAGAGCCCTTTTAGTAACGTAGGCACCCCTTCTCCGTAGGAAAGATATGCAGATACAGCTTTTATGAGCTGCAAGCTGCCAGCATATGAAAGTAACTTTGCAGACCAGCATCTCACTCTTGTTAATTGTTGCTACTGCTAATGTGCTTGAGAATTTTCCATTCTCTTAATACATGTGAAACTTGGAACATGAGGCAAAAGCCAAAATGTCTGGCCATGACCAAGCTTAGTCTTTCGAAATTTTAACAAATTGACTTTCTGTCCTTGTTATTGGAAAGTGTCAGTGCTAATAAATGATTCCTATATTGGCCGTTCAAAAAATATACCCATGCATCGAAACTGAGCTATTTTCAATCAGTATCCCGACATGCTCTGCAAGTTTAAGGGTCTAGCCTCAAAGCATAATTCCAGTCAAAAGCATTACTCTTGCTCTCTGCGAGTTCAAGAAGTATAACCACTTGACTGTGCAACATTTGTAGGTGATCATGTCATTTCTGAGATTGTCATGTATTCATAGTCTGAGGGAGATAAGACTGCTAGTACACGTACTTCATTTGGTTCGATCATATCAATGCTCAACAATGCTGAATGTGTAGGCCAATTCACACCTAATTGGGCCAGAAAGATATAAAGAACGGCCAGCTTACTTGCTATTTCTGATAAGTTTTCTTTATTGATGAAGAGCAACTAAAAACTAATGGTCCTTTGAGACAATGAAAAGAAAAGAATTGTGTCTTAATGATTTCCCAACCCTTTCCAATTTGACCTTGTTTGATTTGTTGATAATTGTTGTAGGGGGGATTTTGAAGAATACTCTTCGGCCTCCAATGCCAGAAAGGTGTGATCCCGAGTGGAGGAAGCTGATGGAACAATGCTGGTCTGCTGATCCTGAAGCTCGGCCATCATTCACGGAGATTAGAAACAGGTTGAGGTCTATGTCTGATGTACTCGAGGCAAAAGGTAATAGCAGTTCAGCAGGACGTGCCAATGCAAACATCCCTGTGTAAGTCATCAGGAAATGCTTTCAGCATTTGGAAATAGTTGTTTTCTTTATTTTGCTAATAGAGAGAGCACTCTGGTTCTCTCTGTCATATTATGTGATTATAAGTTTTGTATCATTTTATTCATTCTTTATAATGGAACCCTTAGAAATTAGAGGTCTAAACTGTGATAAGGTTACTGAGTTTGAATTTTCTTGGAAAACAGGTGTATATAGACGTATACACACGGAAAATATTGTTTCTTTTTGTTCTCGTCACAGACTGGGAATCTATATGTCAATATTCAAAGAAAATATGATAAATAATAAAAGGACATGTAAGTTACACATTGAC
Source organism: Solanum etuberosum (assembly GCA_029582245.1). Lineage (NCBI taxonomy): Eukaryota > Viridiplantae > Streptophyta > Magnoliopsida > Solanales > Solanaceae > Solanum > Solanum etuberosum. The sequence goes on from JAJONR010000579.1 coordinate 47,692, forward strand.
AATTTATTTCATTTATATTTTCATCACTGGGACAATTGAAAATATATCTCAAACTTAATTACATAAATTTTTAAATATAAAATAAGTACTAGCAAATTTCTACTATAAGTTAAGACTTAATTCTTTGGTTAAAATAAAAGTAAAATTTAAACTACGGTGATAATATTTTTTTTTTAAAAATAAAATTTTTACACTCTCATTGTCAATGCTCATAACTTCAAATTAATAATATGACGTGATTAACATATAATTTCATCTTAGTTCCTGTGATTCTTCACATTCAAATTGACATATAGATAGGAGTCATCACAATGATGTAGTTACAAATTTCGATCAGTATATTTAAATTTTGAAGTCGTAAATAATTAGAAAAAATTGATGAGAGAGTACACGATTTTTTTAAAATTAACTAGGTAATAATTAGTAAGTCTAAAATAACTTGTAATAAAAAGAAAAATAATTTCAATCAACTAAGATAAATAAGTCCAAAAAAATAAATCATCTGTGTTTCATCTCTTAAAATATTTTTATATAGACTTTTTAAATGTTTTTTTAATATATATATATTCTCTTATTTATAAGCCAACAAGCCTACAAAAGGCATAATATAGTGTACTGCAAAGTTGTGCTCTATAATTGCATCTATTTATTTTTTTATCAAACCACCAACACCTCTCAAAAGAGCAAAATTGGATTTCAAACTTTCAGTGCTTCGAAGCTTCAAGTTTCAAGGGTTTGTGGGTTTTTCTTTTTCCTATTCTTTACGCTTTCAATTTCAGATCTTTTTACTCTTCAATTGTGGGATGATTTTCGCGTTTCTCCATCTGGAACTCTCTAAATCTATTTCATTTTTAAGTGAGATTTAATCCTACTGGGTCTTGATAAATTGATCAAATTTTGTTGTCCAGGTATTGAAAAAATCCAGCAAAGTAGAGAAGTTGAGTTTGGTGTCAAAGGGTTTAAATGGAGATTCCACCATTGATGTCAAGCTGAATTTTCCTGTTCATGCTCTGAATTATTGGAAACATCAGCGTATATTATTTTGCTTTATAGAACAATTTCGCCATAGATTCCTCTCCACAACATGAAATCGAGAATGTACTTTTCTGATGTTTCATCTCATTGCATGTTATAATATGTGTATTTGTTCCATTTGGAAGCATCAATTTTTGATGGGTAGGAAATATCAACTTTATATATTTTAATTTTTGATTGTTTTTGGTTTTTGTACAAAGTCCTGCCTAATTTAAGATTTACCATATCATTTAGTATTTAGTACATCATCAGAAACAACTTCTATATCTCTCAAGATAAGGGTAAAACTGAGTATGTTATTGTTATAGACTTTTAGTACATTGTTGTTCATATTCTTTGCTGCTAAAAGGCTTTCCAATCTGCAAGGAGAAAGGCAAAGCAGTAACTGAAATTGAGTTTGTCTCAACAGGTCTTTCTAAGTTATTCTAGCCATTACTTCATATTGAGCACCTTTCATGTTAGTCTTTCGACCTCTATTTCAAAGGCTTATTAGTTCATTGTTATGCTTTTTTTGAATTGAATTAGACTAGATAGCGTTAAGTGCTCCGAAGGTCGATGACTTGATAAAGATTAGCTCAATTGTGTCCAGGAAAAAAGGTCAAATATAATGAATAACCAGTGGCTGCTTTAGAGCTTCAACTATATATTTTCTTCTATCTGAATCTTTTGATTTATCTTCTTCAAATAAATATGCGATCTGTGGAAATAATAAAGTTCATACACCTACGAGGATCTTACTATAACTATTTTTGGGTATGCGTGCTTTTCAATAATTTGCAGGAAAAGAAAATAGTAGTGTCCCCATGGGTACATTGATAGTGAAGAAGTTGGGCTGTAAAATCAGAATGTTCCTGACAGCTTCACGAGTAAACAATACACTCAGTACGTTAAGAAATTTATTTTAAATATGTATTATTGTGATTCAAATCTTTCTTCATTGTTGCAGTGCTTCGTAAGATTCCACTATTTTCTTACAAAATGTACACACTTCTCTTAATTCCAACTTACTTGGTTGATTGATACGTGTTTTTTCAAGATACCGCTACATCTTTCTGAATCCTTCATATGCATCGAGTCCTCGACACACCCGGTTGGGGACGGATGTGATATGCATTTGAATACTTTCGGTGGATCATCAAAACACACTAAACAAATGAACTAGATTTACTTACATTGGATACTTACACGCCCATATTGGAACAGTACAATGATTGTCGTGAGACCAAAGTTTTCTCCTACTTTGGAGTCAACAAGATAGAATTTTAACTTGCTCTAAATATAGACCTATAAGATACACTATGCCGTTTCTAGAGATTGGGAAAGTTACCCCAAAGGCATTTTTACTAAGTGCTTAATCATACATCTGATTTCAGTCATGGAGTCGAGCTCTAAATTTTCACTTCTCACTAATGCATATTTTTTATCTTTCTTATCTTCAGTTATAAGTGCTGACATCCATTTGTGGCAATAAATTCATAGAGCTTTTTACAGAAGTTAAGTTACACTCTTCTCTTACTCCTAAACAATTGCTTTCATTGACAACATAGGCGTATTTCACCTCTTTTTTGACTTGCAGAACAAATCTGATTTTTCTGACCCATTTTTGTGCACCTACCTCACCTTGTACAACTCTTCCAGCTTCTCCTATTGTCTTTCTTGGAGTGAGTCATTGTCATCCTTCTGTTAATTCGCATTTCTCATATTGTTAGAGGGATTTTCGTAATTTCTTTGGTCACACCATCACGGCTTCTCTCTGTCTTTGTTCCTACATCAGCCTTTTGTTAATATTAGATAAAAAATAATTTTTCAATCTCAAAAAGAAAATATGAAGCTTGGAAGAACTTTGTCTTCTTTAAGACATGTCTAATTCAACTAATGTCACAGTAGTGTTATAAATATGATGAAAGTAAGTTGATTTGTGTGATATCAACCTGTGCATCAAAACTTTTAACTACAACTTTCCACAAGGAAAATGTGTTCCTTATTAGAATTCTGAAAGCACAACAATACTGACCATCTTTTGCCGAAATTTAGAAAAAAAATTAAACAAGAAGACTAACATCTGCGTTGTTGGCATTACACAGATCATAAAAGAAAGATGGAGTGAGAACCAACTAGAATTATCTTCGTACATTATTAAACATTGTATATTTTTAAGTTTCCAGGTATGATTCAACTCTACAATTGAAAAGTTCGAAGTTTTATTGACTGATTGACCATTGTTTTTGATGATGTAATTTTTAACTACTGTGTAATATGATAAACAAAATTAGATAGAACATGTAGTAAACTGTTCCACTGCTGCTAACTTATATTGTATTAACCATACTTTTGGAGCTTTTATATGTTGTCGTTTCTGCAGGGCAACAACATATATGCAAATTTTGTATAATCATTGTTTTTTTTTTGCTGGACTCTCCATTTCTTAGTTCTCAACCATTATATATTTATCTCCATTTTATGGGTTTACTGGTTTGAACAACTCTTTGGGATGTTTTCTTCACCAATTGAAGGAGACATTCTTTTACTGCTGAATCTTTCCTTTAGTATTACGCTATTATAGTTGATTTTATCCAATATAAGAGATATATAAGGATACAATTGAGCCATTGTTTATATGCCATCTGAATTAGGTATCTATTAGTGAAATAATCTGACAAGATTACAGTTATGTCATATTGGATGTGTATCGCAGGCGAATTCTTACCCTTTGTAGATTAAATTGTGTTTCATTGAATAGAATATTTCTATATTGCAAACTTTATACTCTTAATAGGAGGACCTACTGAATAAGTCTCCAATCAATTGTAGGCGGGTGAGAAAATGGATTTGCCTCTTTCATTTAGTGTTCATGGTCGATAAGTTTCCTCTAGAGATTGATTTCTTAAAGAAATACTTGTGATCTCAAGTCTTATGTCTTTTTTTGTTATTCTGTTGAGAAATATTTCTTATGAAAGAATGTCCTGTTCGTATTCATATTGAATAACTTGATTTTGGACATTATTATGATGCTTGCTATAACTTATACTTCTTAATTTAGTGACGTTATATGTTTAGTAAGTATATTTCAGTGTCGCATTAGTTACACTTTTTATTGTTGGGGTGATATCCTATTTAATAAGTATATTTTTGTGTCTCATTAATTTTTTGACGTATTCGGCACCAATGGAGAATATATTCTATTTAGACCTTGTTAGTAAGAAATATATAGTATGCCTATACTATAAGATATTGAATGTCAGCATATCTGATACCTTACATGATCAGGCGTACTTTATATTGCCTAATGTAGGTTTGGGATTATAGGTAGTAAAGATTACCTAGCCGCTTTACATGACTAGACGTACGTTATATACAGACAATTTCAATATGACTATCACCTGCTTCGACTTTGTAAGTTTGGCCATATCTTTTTCTCTATTATCGGTCTATCAGTCGAAGCTGATGTACTTTATGTACTAAGCCTCTTTTTTGGCCCAACACATATTATGAGTAATAGTTGAGTGCAATCTCTTTGTTTATTAATTAGAGTCGGTTGTATCTATGGATTGTTATGACGCAATATCAAAATTGTTTTAACATACTGTGTTGACATGACTATTTTACTCTCAAATCTTTTTTTTTTTACTTTCAGACTTTCAAGTTCTGCCATTGAATTCTGTGAATCAATGTAATCTTGAGTGTCGAAGTTTGTTCCCTTATATTTCTGCAAATGTTATGGAGGGTCAAGTATATCATGTGGATGGTGTACTTTCAAAGTTCAACTTCAAGACAGTAAATGCCATATTTTTTAAAGTCAGTGCCCAAGTATTTACTTTAAAATGTTTCCATTTGCAGAGGTATAATGTTGTTAAATCCACACACTTATTTAGTATCTTTGACAATGTAATTCTTATTGCTATATGAGGTCTACTCATTCAAAGCAAATTTGGATCTACAGTTATCCCTGAATGAGGAAGAAGAAACATATATAGAAGGTAGTTTATTGAAGCATTTTTAGAGCTATGATTTTGCATTTTTTTCCCCATGTGTTTGTTAGTTTAGTAGGCTTCCTGTTTTTAACAATATATAATATATGATGTTTACAGGTTTGGTGCATCAAAATGGTGCATAAATAATGGTGTCAAAAGGAAACATTACAAATTCAATATGTTATCTAAATAGTACATATACTTTCCATTTCCAGGGATAGGAAAAAAATAATATTTGTATGCGGGTAGATTGACAATTTAAGGGTGTTTGCATCTTTTTATTTATTCATTGATGATTGAATTTAATATGTAATTACAGTATTGTTCATTTAAGAATTTTAGTTTTCGTTTGTATTAATTTGCTTGTGAATCTTTATGTAACATGATATAAAAAAGAATGTTGATGCTATATATTTATCATGCCCTTCTAGTATATATATATATATGAGTACTATGAAATCGCCTAAAATTTCATTATCCAAGTCAGTCTTGAATAACTTTATCAACTCGTAATTTTTTTCCAATAATTTAATCCAAATAGATCCTCCCTTTCTGACACCATCCTCATCTTCTCCATTACTAGCGGTAGGAAATAAACTTGATTCCTTATTAGTTTAGAATTTGTTATTTATAATAATTTCATTATAAGATTCTTTAGTAGTTTAAGATTTGTTATTTATGATATTTACTGAATTATGTTTAAATAAGATTTGTTAGTTAAGAGGGTTCCTAGTCCTAGTTTAATTGTTTTGTTAGTATTATAAATAATAGTGTCTTATTGCATATTTTCAATGTAGAGATACATTTAATGTGTAATGAGATAAAAAAGTTATTGGGTTATTGAATAAAGTCTCTTACCTCTTCTACGTAGATTACTAAGTTTCTTATATATAATCATTGTTGGATCTTTCACCGATGCATATATTATTACTTTGAGTAATTTTATTTCCTTCAAATTAGTATTAGAGCTAGATTTGTCTGTTCTTCCATCACTTGTATCTCCAATCAATATTGCCAAACCTTACCAATCTTCATAGATTGCGACTTTTTCAGCATTTCTTCCCTATCCTTTCCTTAATTAACTGACGTAGATTTCTTCTAACCAAACGTCCAAGTTAGCAACATTACCTCCACCTAAAACCAAATCAATAGTAAGAGTCTTCACCTGTGATTCCCAAATTCTCTTTGACAGTTTAAATAGCTTCTCTTCATGAGGTTTGGAAAAGCTCCTTTTGTCAATGTTTTTCTTATATTTATTTTGCAACTTTTTTTTAACGACCTGTTCCCGTCGTTATAGAAAAGCCAACGGAGAAATTTTTTGGGCCAGAAAACTTTTTGGTACTACTTGAAATTTTCAAACCTAGTCCAGATTTGGACGAAATCGGAGTCAGTGAGGTCTAGGGAAATCTGGTAACAAATGGGAGGTCTAATTATGAATTTGATCACATGAGTAGATAGCTAAGACGTTAAGGAACCCGTACGACTTTACGAAATCGAATTCGGGCGAGTAGAACTCCTGAAACTGATCTTAGTGTGAACAAGTATTTTCTGCGTGTCATGGGATGAAGATGTGTTGTGAAATGGGGGTTTGGAACTCTTAAATTAGCTCACTGTTTCTGTGCAAGCCGCCAAGGCGGGATTTTCCCTCAACGGCGGGACCGCTGTAGCGGGATGAGGTCCGCTATGGCAGGACAGTCGCGACTTAAGTCATGAATAAACTCCCAAAACGTCATTATTCTGCAATTTTTATTTTTGAGAGCTAGGAGACGACCCCAGACGAGTTCTTGATAGTTTTCCACGAAGTTTGGTGCTAAAGATAAGGTTTTCGCTCCCCAATTCCATTTTTCGATCCGTAGAACGTAAAATCTTGATTGTATATCGTTGGGGGAGGGTTTTGAACGGTTTTGGATGGTGGGAAAAACCCTACCTGCACCTTAGGATCATAATTTACGTCTTGGGTTATTGGGTTTGCCATGATCTGGGGAAATTAGATTTAATTATTGATCCCCGTATTAAATTGTTTGTTTATAGACCTAGAGCAAGTGAAAAGAATCTGGAAATGGAAGAATCAATTTTCTTAGGAGGATTCAAGCTTTGTTCGAGGTAGGTAATGGTTGTGATTTCATGTTGGTGTGATATATGTTTATAATTGCTTCATTGTATTGCATGTATGTATTCGAATGTTGCATTATTGATCACACCTAATGTAAATGAGTATGAATGAATAACTATATGCCATGAATCACCTTTTGATTGTATGATTATGAGAATGTACATTGTGATTGTGATTGTGGTATGTTGAATGGAACGGGTGTCACGTTTCGACACACTAACTGAGATCGGATGTCACGTACCAACATACATATTGGAACGGGTGTCACGATCCGACACAATAACTTAGAACGGGTGCCACGATCCAGTACACTAACAGTTTGGGTATGGGTTCCATGAGAGGACCAATGACTTGTTATATATGCGTATTATTGAGAATGTGGAATTGTACATTGATCCTGATATGATGACTGATATTGTATATGTTCGGTATATGCTTGTTTTACTATGTTGTGATTACTTACTTATATTGAACTTATTGGGATAGCCGCGTGATCCTACCAGTACACTGTGGTTGTGTACTGATTCTGCATTTGCTCTTTCTTTGTTGAGTAGAGGGCAACTTCAGGCGGCTACTGAAAGACCTCGTTTAAAAGACCAGTTCTTCCAGGCTGCCATGAGTTCTCGTTATGTTTAGTCCATTGCTATTCGGACTTAGACTAGTACTTTAGATTTTCTTATGTTTATTTGGGTTGTACCCATTCCCTTTAGACTTATGGTTCCTTGTTAGGGTTTTGGTACATTGACTTTCAGGTTCTAGGGAATAATTTATGCAATATTTTGTTAGTCGTTGTTAGATCTTTTGGAGTTTATGGAAACTCTATTTTTACTCTTGCATTTAAACCTGCTTCCGTATCTTTAAATGCCTAGTAATTGATTAAGTTGTGTAGTTCTTGGGTTAACTAATTAGTATTAATGGTTCTCCCACCGGAGGGTTAGTGTGGGTGCCAATCATGACGGCCTGAGTCATGGCAAAGTTGGTATCAGAGCCCTAGGTTCGTTGATCTCGATGTACCAAAACGAGTCTAGTAGAGTCTTGCGGAAAGGTACTGAAACGTTTGTACTTTTCTTCAAGAGGCTATAGGACTTTAGGAAATCTCTATGTTTTCTCTTGTCTCCTTTCGTGCTATAACTTGGTTCCAATTGGTATCTGGTGATCCAAATTGGTATCTAATCTCCTTCACTCTTCTGTTCACAGATGGTTAACACTCGCTTCAACGGTGTCAGGCCCGTATCTCCCGTCAATGAGCCCGCTGAGGAGTCCGCAACAAGAGGTCGCGGTCGAGGCAGGGGTAGAGGAAGAGCTAGGGGTAGAGGCCGAGGAACGGTAGCACCCGCTAGGGGTGGAGCTCCAGTTGAGAATGCTCCCAGGAATGAGAATCCTCCTGCGCATCATGAGTATCTCCAAGTACTTTTGATTTTTGGATAAGTTTACACCAGTCATTTTACCAATGTTTTTATTTTCAATTGAAACACCTTTAAAACCAAAAGCTATTGAGTTATTTAATAAGCCTCCTATCTCTTCTTTGTAGATTAATAAATTTCTTCTATATAACCATTGTTTGATCTTTCACTTATGCATATATTATTACTTTGAGTAATTTTATTTCTTTCAAATTGGTATCAGAGTCAAGTTTGTCTCTTCCTCCTTCACTTGTATCTTCAACAAATACTGTCGAGCCTTACCAATCTTCACATATTGCGACTTCTCCAGCATTTCGTTCCTATCATTTCCTCAATTAACTGACGTGGATTACTTTTAAGCAATTCTCCAAGTCAGCAGCACTACCTCCACTTAAAACCAAATCAATAATCTTAGTCTTCACTTGTGATCCTCAAATTCTCTTTGACGGTTTAAATAACTTCTCTTCATGGGTTTGGAAAAGCTTCTTTTGTCAACGTTTTTCTTATATTTCTTTTTCAACATTTTCAGTTTAACTTAAAATTGATTTTGATCGTCCTACCTCCAATGTGTCCTTCACAAAAGTAAAGAATTCATCATAATCTGATGAATAATTTAGATGAGCTTCAAGGATACTTATTTCGTCCTCTTCGTTCCATACTCTTTGAAATCCTACATCTGAATTCTTTCCATCTACACTTTTTTTGGTAACTTGCTATCACAATCATCACTCCTACTTAAAAGCCTTCACTCTTCATCAGAATCTTCTTTATCTTTATGAGGACGTTTGAAGTACTTATGTTTTTTGGATATGTTTACACCAACCATTTCACTAATGTTTTCTTTTTCAATTGCAACACATTTAATACAAGAGTTATTGAGTTATTTAATAAGCATCCTACCTCCACTTTGTAGATTAATAAATTTCTTGTATATAAACTGTCACACCTCTTCTTCATCTTTCTTCAGGATGTGACTGTTTTTTGAAAAATAAAAATAAAGGAGAAAAATAATTTATATTTTTTTGGAATCACCACCAGGATGAGTTTTTGGGTGTCTAAGTCACCTTATAAATTCTTAATTAAAAATGAAATGACTCTTTATTTTTTAGTCTACAAAATGAAAGATTGGGTAATGAATTCCATTGACTGGGGGAAAGATGTGAGACACCCCCCGAGTCTCGTCGTTCTAGCACACTCGCTTTATTGACTCATGTTTGGCTAAAAATAATATTTGGATAAAAATAAATTTGTGTTAGTCACTAATTTTATAAAAAAAAATGATTTGCCTAGGAGCATAGCCGCAGACAAAACCTCTTTTTAAAAAAAATAATAATAATAATACACACTAAGGATCATAACCGAACACATGGTGATTTTTATTAAATTTTAATTTTTAAAAAACTAATAATTAATGACTCAATTTTTTTTAATAATCATTATTAAATCAATTTTTTTAATGAATCAATGAACTTGTCGTAACATATAGATATGAAAATGATTTTTTTAAGTTGGCAAAGTTATAATTGCTTTAAAAGGAGGAACACACACACAATCAGTATATATATATATATATATATATAAATGTAAATACCACTATTTATCAACGAAAAAAAAGGTTTCCTTAAAAATAATAACTAACGAAAAAAAAGGTTTCCTTAATGAATAACTATTTTATTCATTAATTGAATAATAGCTAAATGGACCATCTGAAAATTTAAATTATGCCTAATATGTAGACTCATTTGATTAAGACTCAAAATTAAAAAAATGAACCAGCCCACTAACACAATTTCAACCATATAACCTATCTTGAAGATCAAATACAATAAATAAAGATACAAAAATAAACTAAAAATAAATTTTGAAATAAAAATTCAAGCAAAACTCAACATGGTAAATCTTAAGAAACACTAACAAAAAAATATATAATCCGGCACCAAAATGACTTATGTGATTAAAAAAATTATGAAAGTGGTGGATTTAGATAGAGGGTGAGAGGGAAAAGATTGATATAAATTTTAGGGTGAATGGAGGTTGACGGAAAAATTCATCGAAAAATTTCTCGATGAAGTTTTGACACAAAAGTTATATCAAAAGATAGCTCTTGAACAGCTCTACACATTAATGTAAAGGGTATAGGATGAAGATGACTGAAACTTTATAAATCTAACAAAATGTGATGATTTGTGTTTGATTTTTCTTAGATCTATGAAGTTTGGCTACGGTTAAAGATAAATGGTTTGTGGATTTGTGTAGAGGTGGGTGTAAAGAAGAAGTGGTAAAATTTTGAAGTGATTTTTTGGTGGAGTGGTGGCCTGCGGCGGTTATGGTGGCGATGGTGATAGGTGGAAAGAAAGGGGAGAAGAAAAAATAAATAAAAAATAAGGCTAAACTTATTTTTTGAAATCTTTTTTGTATATCTGGTAGGGTCACATAAGAGTTCTTAGATCAAAATGTTATGAATGATTGAGATTAAATCTTGACCATTGTCATTGGATTGGGTTCAAAATTGATTGGGTTTAAGTCAGCCCAATTCAATCAAAATTGAGTCCTTTGAAATTTTTTAAAAAATAATCAAAATAAACAATGACAAAAAAAATACAAATTAAATTATGAGTAAAGATCTTAATGAATAATTTTAATACTTCAAAAAATAAGTGTTGACATAACCATTGTTGGATCTTTCACTTGTGCATCTATTATTAGTTTGAGTAATTTTATTTCATTCTAATTGATATCAGAGTCAGGTTTGTCTGTTCCTCCATTACATGTATCTCTAACAAATACTGTCGAGCCTTACCAATCCACATAGATTGCGACTTTTTCAACATTTCTTCCTTATCCTTTTCCTTAAATAACTGATGTGAATTTCTTCTAATCAATTATCCAATTCAGCAGCACTACCTCCTTCTAAAACCAAATAAATAGTCTTAATCTTCACTTGTGATCCCCAAATCTCTTTGACAGTTTAAATAACTTCTCTTCATGAGGTTTGAAAAAGCTCATTTTGTCTACGTTTTTATTATATTTATTTATTTATTAACCTTTTCAATTTAGCTTATAATTGAGTTTTGGTATCTCTACCTCCAATGTGTCCTTAACAAAAGTAAGGAATGCATCATAAGCTGATTAACAATTGAAATAGGCTTCAAAGATACTTATCTCATCCTCTTCGTTTCATACTCTCTAAAATCTTATATTTGAATTCTTTTTCAACTACTTTTTTGGTAACTTGCTATTAAGGCTGGCAACCGGACCGAACCGACAGAACATAATCGATTTTATCGGTATCGATATTGAAATCGATCCTCGTTAACGGAATGAATTAACGGAATTGGTTGTACCAGAACTTTCAGGAGTTCCGGCCCGGTCCTATAGCTACGGGTTTGGAATCGATTTGGACTGGTACCGGTACCGGAACCGGGTCCAACCGGTTCGGATGTTCGGTAATTTTTTAAAATAATTTTTTAATTGTTATTTTATATTATTATATAATATATATTATTAATTATTATATTTTAATATTATTAAATAAATATATTTTATATTATTTAATTTTTCATTAAAACATTTAATTAAATTATTAAATATTTATTAACTTAATCTTTAAATTTTTATAAAACTTCAATTTGAAACTTTAAAGTTTAAACTTTAAACGTTAAACATTAAACATTTTGTAAACTTTAAACTTTAAATTTTAAATTCAATTTAAACTTTAAAAGTAAGTAAGGGGATATCATTTTGTTCCGGTAATTCGGTAGCCGGACTAGTAGGGATAGGGGTCTCATCATCATCTTCCTCATTTATTTCTACTTCCTCATCTAACTCTTTCTCAAAATTAGTAAAACATCGAAAAAATTTATCATGGTAGAGGCCCAACCAATCAAAGTTGTGTGAGGCTCCATTCAATTTTTGACACGTGGATTATGGGCCAATATGTGTACTTTGCAAATGAAATAAAATTAAAATAAAGATAAACTTTTATATAGTGCAATAAAAATGGAGGGAAAGAGAGTACTATTTTCTCTCCTTAATTAGGATCTTTGCATATCATATCTAAACGAAGCAAAGTAAAAGCTCCAAAACAAAAATATATCATTGTTGATCTTTTACTCTCCAGAGACGTTCAAATTTTATTCAAGTAAAGTTACAAAATATATAGATCTATGAACTTATTTCTTTTACTCTCTTTGTTTCTCAATATTATTTATATTTGTACAATGATATTTTCTTACTAAAATTTTAAATATAATGAGAAGTTGTTCATTAATAATCCTCATTATACATATATATAAATATTGTATACACAACTTGAAAGTAAAATATTGCTTTATCTTGTGCAGAATGCTCAAGATTGTGTGACACAATTATCTATTTAGACTTTTATGTATCATTCATTGTTGTCATAAATGATCTTCATGCATGGTAGAAAGTTCCTGCCAACATAAGATATTAGTATTTATAATTTCAAGAAACTTTTCATTCAAATTTAATGGTGATCACATATTTAAAATTAAATTTGAAATAAATTGTATAGTAACGCAAAAGGCATGTATCAATATTTTTATGTGCTAAGGTAATATTTGAAAAATATAATTTTTAATGATAGAATTTGTTTCTTGTGCAAATTGTGCTTCAAATTTTAAAAAATGAAGGACGTACATGTTGATAAAGAGCCTGAGGATGCACATGTTGATAAAGGGTCTTCTCTTCAAGAAGGTAATACATTTCATTTATATGATATTTTCTTAATTCGAGTATGAAGGTTTTCTATTAAATAAATTTTATTTATATTTTTATCTATTTTTTATGTTTTGATACTCAGAATTAAAATTATTATTGTAGATTCCAACGTTAACGATAACGAATATTCTACAAGAGCAAATAATGTTTATAACATTAGCAAGAACTTTGCCTCTGAGATTGGTATGAAATTTAATTCTGAAGAAGAATCATACAATGCATATAATTCATATGTTGTGGCAAAAGATTTCGGTATTCGAAAAGTTGTAAAGACTTACAACATAAATAAAGAAGTAACAAGACGTTTATTTCTTTGTTCTTGTGAAGGACAATCTGGTAAGCTTTCCCATTTTCAAGAAAGGAAGTGAGAAAGATTAGAATATAGATGTGGTTGTATGACTCGTATAAAATTCAAAATTTCAAATGGGAATTCAATGATGTGCATAGTCATCTCATGATAGAAGATAATTTGAAACATTTCATACAGTCGGGTCGTAAGCTTACAAGTGCTACTAAAAGTATTCTTGGTTCTATGGTGAATGCCCGTATTCGTACAAAAAAAGTTGTTCGATACCTTCATAATGAAGCTAGTGGAATTGAAAATACGGAATTTATTGAACAAGATGCTCATAACTTTATACAAGCACACAAGAGGAATATGATTAGTAGTGGAGATGCTCAAACCATGATAAATCATTTTATGCATTTACAATCAGAGGATTCAAACTTCTTTTAATCTTTTCAAGTTGATAAAGATGGCAGATTGTGTAATTTCTTTTGGAGAGATAGTATATCTAAATTGCACTCGAGTGTTTTGGGGATGTGATAATTTTATGACATGATTTGTGCTCAATTTGTTGATGTGAATAACCACTGGAAAAATACTTTCTTTCGATGTGCATTTTTATGCAATGAAACAAATGGTTCTTTTGTTTGGCCTTTTCAAACATTTTTGAAAGCAATGGGAGGGAAAACATCAAAAACAATCTTTACTGATCAAGCTTTTCCCATAGCTTTTGACATTAAAGAAATTTTTCCTGGAACATGTCATAGATTGTGTGAATGGCACATTGATAGAAATTGTTGGAATGTATGCGCCCACTAACTACGATAGGACCAGGTCCTTCCGACAATTTATGATACTCAAAAGTAAATACAGGAAATAAAGAACACACAATACTTTACGTGGAAACCTCCTTGCTCAAAGGAGTAAAACCACGACCTGTCTCACAGGATTTTTCAAACTGTTTTTACTAATCTTCTCAAGCAAAAGTAAAACAAACTTTGCACCACAACGATGAGATTAACCTCCTAATCTCAACACTAAGTAATACCACCTATCACTTAACTGAGCCTAAGCAATGCCTGCATTGCCCACTACACTAATCCTCAACGATTAATATAGACTTTTACAGTAAGACACAAAGTTACCCCTAACTATGTTCTTACAGTGATTCACACAAGTTTTAAAACGTTTCTAACACAAGCGAAACGAATCCTACAATATAAGCACAAATACAAGCAATCACAATAAAAGCAGGTTTAGAAAGCAATCTTCAGTCGATGAGGTCACTTGCTGTTTTGAAGCTTGAATTTTCTCTCTTTCAATGAATGAATTGAAATGTTGTTTGTCATGTTGAATATATCAACCATAAAGAGTTATTAACCGTTGGACAAACAACCTCGTCCATTCTGAATGGTTCAGTATGTTGGCGCCTCACCAACCACTGACATGACAGCTTTACAGTTGTACACCATTATACATCTGATGGACAGAACTCTGCCAGGGACCGGGTCCCTGCATTTGTGAGCCACTGAAACAAACAGTCTCATTCACTCTTCCTATTGGTGCAGTACACTGCACTTTTCACCTACCACCTGACATGACAGCTTTACAGTTGTACCCCATTCGAATCTGGACGAGAGCACTCTGCCAGGGACCTGGTCCCTGCATTTGTGAGGATCATCAAAACACCTAGAATATAATATTTTCCCTCTTTTTGATGATGACACACAAATATTCCTCACACTGAGTTTATTCATTCATTTGCCCTGTCGTCAGTCCCAATAACAAGGATCTAGTCCCTTGTTAGATCCCTAAGTTTGTTAAATCATCAAAACTTACATCAGTTTTTAAATAACATTTTCCCACTTTTTGATGATAACAGACTTATTCACCAGTTCCCCCTTTCACCAGTTCCCCCTATCAACAAGCCTCTTCAGGTAACTGGATTGATCCCAAGTTTGTCAAATTATCAAAACTTCTCATCATCAACAAAATAGCATTTCCCCCCTTTTTGATGATGACAAACTTGTTCAACACTCCTTCCCCTTATCATGTCTCCTTCAAGTAGAATTGATTCCCCCTATCGGCATGACCATGTCCTCTTCAAGTAGCTAAATCATTGATCTCATACCTTAACAATTTTCTCCCTTTTGACATTATAAAAAAGGGTTAAAGCAGTAAATCAGGTTGCCGGGAATGAAGTTCAAGCAAATTCATGGCCACTTGGGCAACACTGAGCATGAGTAAAAATGCATAAAGTAATGAGACAAGTCAGTAGAACCAAGGTCCATACATAAAATATCAGCAATCAAAGCATTGCAAATATCATTACGAATGAGAACCAGGACAATACCCAATCAATTTCGATAGAAAGAAAAGAGGAATGAGGACTGACATAGGAATTTAGGAAGAGAGGGGATGGCTTAGAAGCAAGGGATTGAAAGAATAGAATTA
Organism: Solanum etuberosum; assembly: GCA_029582245.1. NCBI lineage: Eukaryota > Viridiplantae > Streptophyta > Magnoliopsida > Solanales > Solanaceae > Solanum > Solanum etuberosum. The sequence continues at coordinate 63,697 of JAJONR010000579.1, forward strand.
GTAGATCATATCCCTTAGCATGGTTTGTCAGAAGCTTTTCTTACAATTCAGCATGCTTTGCTTCCGAGGCTCTATGTTGAACCTTCAAGGCTGCCAATTTTTTTTTTCATTTTTTTTTAATCAGACACCCTCTTATTCAGAATACTTTGAGTTCTCAGAATATCAACTTCTTCCTTTTTGAACATCATCTTTTCCACTTCTTCCTTTTAATTGGTGGACCTGGTCTCTCTTCACACTTAAAAACATCTTCATCATAATATTCTCCAGTAAGAACAAAGGGTTTAACCATTTGAAGTGTTTTTGAGAAAGGAGAAAAGAGGATTTTAAAATTTTCAGATTTGGGAAAGGGATTTGAAAAGAAATATGGAGTATAAAGGAAGTGAAAGGGTGTATTATGTGAAAGAAAGTATCATTTTGGTATTCAAAAGATGGGACAACGGTCAGATACCTGAATGACAGACATGTGGCAATTGCACCGGTTCTCATGCATAATTCAAATTGCAATGTTAAGAGTGCTAACCTTCAAGAACAGACCGGGTTCTTCTCTGTAGTTTGAATGTGATTGCCTAGATCTGTCCTGACTTCCCTTTTTCTTCAATCATTTTGCCATGTGTGTATACCTACAAAAGGTATGAGACTGAATTTGCTAAAACATACATCACTGAAAAGCAAGGATACATGCTCCCTTTGCATAGTCATGAGAGAGTTGATTGCTTCAGGCAGGATCCATTCAAGAAGGTTTAAACGTTCCCACATCAGTTTGATTATCTCAGTCAGATCTTCTAAGCACTTCAAGATGCTGCTTGATTCACAAGAGTTTAGCACAGCATGATGCAGCAGCCACATATTCTGCTTCTGCTGTAGACAAGGCTACTGAATTTTGCTTCTTGGTTCCCCATGAAATCAGTGATGATCCTAGGAAATGTGCCATGCCAGGTCCTGTGTTCCCTTCAAGTATCTCAGTATTCGCTTAGCTGCCTTCAGGTGTGATTCCTTTAGTGCTGCCTGGAACCTGGCGCACATCCCTACATTGAAAACTATGTCAGGCCTGCTTGCAGTGAGATAAAGAAGTGAACCAATAATTCCCCTGTACATGTTCTGATTTACATCAATTCCTTCTTCATCCATGTCAAGTTTCACACTTGTGCTCATGGGAGTGTCAAGAACTTTTGCCTCAAGCATTGTGAACTTTTTGAGCAGTTCTTTTATGTACTTCTCTTGGCATATTGACGTCCCCTGAGGAGACTGTTTGATCTGTAACCCCAAAAAGAATGTAAGCTCTCCCATCATGCTCATTTCAAATTCACTACTCATCAACTCAGCAAATTCTTTGCACAGTGAATCTGAAGTAGCTCCAAAGATGATGTCATCTACATATACCTGCACAATCAACAACTCATTACCTCTAGATTTTAGGAACAGAGTATTATCAATTTTATCTCTTTTGAACCCGTTTGCAAGTAGGAATTTTGATAGGCGCTCATACCAAGCTCTGGGATCTTGCTTCAGGCCATACATAGTTTATCCAGCTTCAGCACATGGTTTGGGAAATCAACATCTTCAAACCCTGGAGGTTGCTTGACATACACCTCCTCCTTCAAATACCCATTCAGAAAGGCACTCTTGACATCCATTTGAAACAGTTTGAACTCCATGTAGGCAGCAAAAGCTATTAAGATTCTGATGGCTTCCATTCTGGCTACAGGAGCAAAGGTCTCGTCGTAGTCGATCCCTTCCTCTTGATTATATCATTGTACCACGAGTCTTGACTTATTCCTGGTGATAATCCCATGCTCATCAAGTTTGTTTCTAAAGACCCACCTAGTCCCGATAATGGTTTTGTTGAGAGGTCTGGGGACCAGGTGCCACACTTTACTTGTCTCAAAGTGATGTAGTTCTTCCTGCATTGATGTTACCCAATCAACATCATTTAAGGCTTCCTTGATATTCTTGGGCTCAATGGTGGATATGAAGGCTGAATACGACATAAGATTTCTTGTTTTGGATCTAGTTTGTATTCCAGAGTCAAGTGGAGAAACAAGATTGTCCAACGGATGAGAGGATTGATGTTTCCATCCGGACTTCCTTGTTGTCTCTTCTTCAATATCATCAGCAGATTCATCTTCTTCAAGCTCTGGGTTCTTAGAATTTACATCCTGAGTTGCATCGGAGGGACCAGGTTCCTCTGTGAGTTCTGAGCCTTTTTCTTTCCTTGAAGCCTGTTCACTTTCATGAGTTTGGATTGCCTTGTCTTGATGATCCTTCATCAGTTCCTCCAATTCAATGTCTTCATTGTTTTCATCCTTGATCTTATCATTAGATTCGTCAAAAATCACATTTATACTCTATTCAACATACAAAGTTCTTTTATTGAAAACTCTGTATGCCTTGCTGGTGGAGGAGTACCCAACAAATACCCCTTCATCACTCCTGGCATCAAACTTGCCAAGATCATCCTTTCCAATATTTAGTACAAAGCATTTGCAACCAAAAGGCTTCAGATGAGCAATTGAAGGTTTCCTGTCATTCAACAATTCGTAAGGAGTTTTCTTGATCACAAACCTAATAAGACACCTGTTTGTAACATAGCAAGTTGTGTTGACTGCTTCTGCCCAAAAATTCATTGCAAGCCCCGAGTCAATCAACATGGTTCTAGCAATATCCACCAGTGTTCTGTTCTTTCTTTCAACAACTTCGTTTTGCTGAGGACTTCTTGGTGCAAAAAATTGTGATGCATTCCATTTTCAGCACAAAAGCCTTCAATTTGAGAGTTTTCAAACTCTGTGCCATGATCTGATCTGAAGCTTGCTATCTTGCAGTTCACCTTCAGTTGAGTTGCTTTGGCAAAGGTGATCAATAGTCCACCTGTCTCGTCCTTGGTCCTCAAAAACATGTTCCAGGTAAACCTGGAGAAATCATCAACAATTACCATAATGTATTTCTTACCTCCTCTACTTTGAATTCTAACAGGTCCACATAGATCCATGTGGAGGAGCTCCAGAGGTCTGGTAGTGCTCACACCTTTCTTGGTTTTGAAGGATGATCTCGTTTGTTTCCCCCTTATACAGCCTCACAGACTTTGTTGTCAGAAAACTTCAGTTTCGGCAGTCCACGGACCAGGTCCCCCGCAACAAGCTTGTTTAGCAAGGATGAGCTTACATGTCCCAACCGCCTATGCCATAGATTTGCATTGTCAGTTTGAGCACTTAGACATAAGAGACTATCCCCTTCTACCGAGTCAAGATCTGCAACATACATGTTTTTGACTCTTATGGCAGACATAACAACTTTGTTAGTTATACAGTTAGTGACCAGACACCTGTCAGACAAGAATTTAACTTCATTTCCCTTATCGCAAATTTGAGATACACTTAAGAGATTGTATTTCGAACCATTCACATAATGAACATTGTCTATGGAATGATCTGCTGATCTTCCTATTTTTCCAATTCTGAGAATGTAACCTTTCTTCCCATCACCAAATGACACACCACCACCCTGGTGTGCTTTTAAAAAGAGGAATTTTTGAGTGTCTCCACTCATGTGCCTTGAGCATCCACTATCCAAGTACCAGCACTGACTGCTTCCTCTCTTCTGTACAAGAATCACTTATTAGACTTAGGAACCCACTTGAGATGGAGTTCCCAAAAACTATCAAAAGGCTTAATGAGAAACCTTCCTGTCCATCAGGGCAAAATGTTCTTTCTAAAATGGTATCTGGGACCAGGTACCTTTTTCTTTTTCACAAAAACTTTTCTCGGTTTAAGAAACTTCTCCTGCCTTTCTTTTACTCATTTCAGAGTCTCACATTTTTCTTTCAGATGGCCATCTCTTCCACAATGGGTACAGAGAAGATTGTCAGAAACAGAGACATATTTACTGTGGGGATTGTAGGGAGGCTCTATTTGTCTACAACCTAAGCCCTTTTTGCTGTTGAACTTCTGATTCACTAAGTTATAAAGGATTTTAGACGAATCAGTCCATTTGAGGGAGTGGTTTAACTCTTCTTTGATCTTACACAGATCCTTCACTAATTGTGAGTTTCTTTCAAGGGAGGCAACTAACTTAGACTCAGAGGCCTTCAGTTTATCTTCTAGCTCGACCTCAAAGTTACTAAGTTTTAGTTTCCCACCCTCAGAGGTATCAGGTTCCTAGTTGGGCTGCAAACTATCAGTCTCTAGAATACTTATCCTAACACTCATTTCAGACATTTGAGATTTAAGAGCTGTATTTTCATCTTCGCACAGACTCAGTTTTTCACTTATCATCAAATTATCAGAAGTTAATTCATCAACTGAGTCAATTAGTACAACAGCAAGTTTTCTCAATCTTTTAATGAAAAAATGTCTAGGTCACTTTTGAGATCAAAAAGGGTTACCTCATCCTGATTCTCCTCATCATCAGATTTTGCCATTAGTGAGAAAATGGAGTTGAATACAGTTTCATCATCTTTGACAGCCATCATCGAGACATCTTCTTGGCTACCCCTTCCTCTTCCTCGGATTCGTTGGATGCATTTCCCCAGACAACAAAGGCTTTCTTCACTAGTTGATCAGCATGAGCCTTTCTTTTGGCATGTTCTGGGACCTGGTCCCTTCTTCAAGGTTTGAAGTACTGTGTTTCCTGCTTCTGGCTTGGATAGTCCCTCATGAAATGTCCAGGTTTCCCACATTTATGACAAAGATCATTTGCATTTGCATTTGCTGCTCTGATGGTGGAACCTTTCTTTTGAAAACCTCCATGCTTCTTGATTATCTTCTGGAACCTTCTAGTGATGTATGCCATTTCATCCTCTTCTTCAGTCTCATCATTTGAAGATAATTTCAGGGCCACTGATTTCTCCTTTTTCTTTCCTTCATGATTGACCCCTGTTGTTTGTTCAACTCGTAGGTTTGAAGATTTCCAATCATCTCATCCATGGTGAGTACCTTCAGATCTCTTGCTTCAGTGATAGCATTCACTTTTCTCTCTCAATACTTGGGAAGCACCTTGAGAATCTTTCGAACTTGTTTGCTTGGTTTAATAGGCTCACCAAGACATCTCAGTTCGTTGGTTATGGAAGTAAATCTTGTATTCATCTCGTGAATGGTTTCGCCTTTCTTCATACAAAAGTTCTCATATTAAGTTGTTAGCATATCGCTCTTAGACTCATTTACTTGTGTCGTTCCTTCATGGGCTGTTTTGAGACAGTCTCATATCTCTTTAGCTGTCTCGCAAGCAGAGATTCTGTTGTACTCATCTGATCTGATTCCACATACCAGAATCTTCTTCGCTTTATAGTTCTTCTCTATCTTCTTCATGTTCGCTTCGTTGTATTCCTTTCTGGTTTTGGGGATTACCGTAGTAAGTTCTCCATCTTTCACTTCTCTGGTGGGAATGTAGGGTCCGTCAAGAATCACATCCCACAGCTCAGTGTCTCCAGCATTGATGTAGTCATGCATGCGATTCTTCCACCAACCATAGAACTGTCCGTTGAAACGAGGTGGTCTGGTGGTTGACTGACATTCTTCCACGTTGGGTGGAGCAGCCATTCCTTCAGGATCTTTTCTTTTCTTGGTGTTACCCAAATAGAAAAGTGAAGCTATGATACCACTTGTTGGAATGTATGCGCCCACTAACTACGATAGGACCAGGTCCTTCCGACAATTTATGATACTCAAAAGTAAATACAGGAAATAAAGAACACACAATACTTTACGTGGAAACCTCCTTGCTCAAGGGAGTAAAACCACGACCTGTCTCACAGGATTTTTCAAACTGTTTTTACTAATCTTCTCAAGCAAAAGTAAAACACAGTTTGCACCACAACGATGAGATTAACCTCCTAATCTCAACACTAAGTAATACCACCTATTACTTAACTGAGCCTAAGCAATGTCTGCATTGCCCACTACACTAATCCTCAACGATTAATATAGACTTTTACCGTAAGACACAAAGCTACTCCTTATGCACTAATTGGTATTTTACCGTAAGACACTAATTCTTTGTAGATTAATAAATTTCTTATAAATAACCATTGTTGAATTTTTTCACTTATGCATATATTATCTACTTTGAGTAATTTATTTTCTTCAAATTGGTATCAGAGTCAGATTTATTTGTACCTTCATCAATCGTATCTCCAACAAATATTGATGACCCTTACCAATCTTCACAGATTGCGACTTCTCCAACATTTCTTTCCTATCATTTTCCTTAATTAACTGACAAGGATTATTTCTAACCAATTCGTCCACCTAAAATCAAATCAATAGTTTTAGTTTTCACTTGTGATATCCAATTTTTTTTTGACTATTTAAATAACTTCTTTAATGGGTTAGGAAAATCTTATTTTGTCAACATTTTTTTTATATTTCTTTTTCAACCTCTTCAATTTAGCTTATAATTGAGTTTAGGTCGTCTCTACCGCCAATGTGTCCCTCAAAAAAGTAAGGAATGCATCATAATCTGATAAATAATTGAGATGAGCTTCAATGATACTTATCTCATCATTTTCGCTTTATACTCTCTGAAACCCTACATATGAATATTTCTTCATCTTCACTTTTTTTTGGTAACTTTCTATCACAATAATAAATTCTACTTAAAGGCCTCCACTCTTCATCATAATTGTCTTTATCTTTATGGGGATGTTTCAAGTACTTTTAATTTTTGGATAAGTTTACACCATCCACTTCACGAATATTTTCATTTTCAATTGCAACACCTTTAATACAAAAGTTATTGAGTTATTTCATAAGTCTCCTACCTCCTCTTTGTAGATTAATAAATTCATTGTATATAATCCGTCACACATCTTCTTTACCTTTCTTCGGGATGTGACCACTTTTGAAAAATAAAAGTAAAAGCGAAAAATAATTTATGTTTTTTTTGGATCGCCACCTGGAATTGAGTTTTTGGGTGTCCAAGTCACCTTATAAATTCCTAATTAAAAGGAAAATGACTCTTTATTTTTTAGTCTACAAAATGAAAGATTGGGTAAGAAATTCTATTGATCGGGGAAAATGTGTAAGGCACCCCCGGTCCCCGTGATTTTAGCACGCTCGCTTTATTAACTTATGTTTGGCTAAAAATATTTTTTTGATAAAAATAAATTTGAGTTAGTCATTAGTTTTACAAAAAAAAAAATTGTCTAGGAGCGTAGCCTTACACAAGACCTTTTTTGAAATAAAATAAAATAATAACACCAAGGTTTGTAACCGAACACATGGTAGTATTTAGTAAATTTTATTTTTTAAGAAAATTGATAATTAATGACTTAATTCTTTTTTAATAATGATTATTTAATCAATTTGTTTTAATGAATCAATGAACTTGTTGCAATATATAGACATGAAACATAATTTTTTTATGTTAGCAAAATGATAATTGCTTTAAAAGGGGAACATATATATACTACTACTTAACAACAACAATAAAAGGAAAAATAAATTCCTTTAAAAATAATAACTAAGGTCCCCTCCCCCCCCCTTACCCATTTTTTTAAAAAAATAATATATATATTGAAAACTAATTTCTGGTTAGTTTTTTTTTTCCAAAAATTATATGATGTAATTTTTGAAATTACAACACTAGTAAAATTTTCAATTTACAAAAACTGTCACACTATTTGCTTTTGAAATAATTGTAAAAATAATCAATTTTTTCCACTAGTTAAATTACTAACCATAATATAATCGAATTTGTATTTTTTTTGTTTCAATAACTATTTACTCATATTTATTTATGAGAAAAAAATTATTTACAAAATGACCAAATTTATCTTCTTCTTTTTTTGTAAAAATGTGCAGTTTTGCGTTTTTTTTATAAAAAAAACAACTAGTTTTTTTTATAAAAAACAACTAGTTTTTTAATAAAAAATAACTAGTTTTTTTCAAACAACCAGAAACTAAAATACAAAAAAGAAATTTGAATTATTTTTTCCCTTCTTCTTTATCAAAGCATATATATACATTAACTCCATAATAAGATAAAATTAAACTAACAACTAATTAAAAAAATTGTGATAATGGCAGATTCAGATAGAGGGTGAGAGGAAAAAAAGATAGATATAAATTTTGGGTTAATGGGGATCGCCAAAAAAATTCATTGAAAAAATTTTCGTTGGGGTTTTGACTTAAAATTTATATCAAAAGATAGTCTTTGAAGAGATCTACACATTAATATAAATGGTATACGAGTAAAGATAAATAATTTATGGATTTGTGTAGAGGAGGGTGGAAGAAAGAAGTGGTAAAATTTTGGAGGATTTTTCAATAGGGGTGGTGGCCTGCGGCGGTAGTGGTGGCTCCAATAAAGGTAAGTGGAAAGAATGAGAGGAAAAAAAATAAACAAAAAATAAGGCCAAAATTCTTATTTTTTGAAGTCTTTTTGTATTTTTGGTATGGTCACATAAAAGCTCTTGGATCAAAAGGTTATGAATAGTTGAGATTAAACCTTGACCATTATCATTTGATCGAGTTTAAAATTGATTGGGCTATCAAAATTGGATTTAAATAAACCCAAATCAATCAAATTTGAGTTCTTTGAGAAAATTAAAAAATAATCAAAACAAACAATGAAAAATAAATAACACAAATACAAAATTAAACTATGAGAAAAGACCTTACAATATATGTTATAGGAGTACTTTTAATACGTTAAAAAATATGTATTCATATAACCATTGTTGGATCTTTCACTTGTGCATGTATTATTAGTTTGATTAATTTTATTTTATTCAAATTGATATCAGAGCCAGGTTTGTCTATTCCTCCATCACTTGTAACTCCAACAAATACTGTTGAGCCTTACCAATCTTCGCAGATTGTCACTTTTCTATCATTTCTTCCCCATCGTTTTCCTTGATTAATTAACATGAATTTCTTTTAACCAGTTCTCCAAGTCAGCAACACTACCCCCACCTAAAATCAAATCAATAGTCTTAGTTTTTTACTTGTGATCCCAAATTCTCTTTGACAGTTCAACTAACTTCTTTTCATGGGGTTTGGAAAAACTCATTTTGTTTACGTTTTTCTTAATTTTTGTTTCAACCTTTTCAAGAGTTTTGTGGTTTCTACCTCCAATGTGTCCTTAACAAAAGTAAGAAATGCATTATAAACTGATTAACAACTGAGATGAGTTTCAAGGATTTTAATCCCATTCTCTTCGTTCCATACTTTCTAAAACCCTACATCTGAATTCTTTTTCATCTTCACTTTTTTGATAACTTGCTATCATAATCATCACTCTCACTTGAAGGCCTCAAGTCTTCATCAGAATCCTCTTTATGGTTGGATAAGTTAACACCAGTTATTTCACCAATATTTTTATTTTCAATTGTAACATCTTTAATACAAAAGTTATTGAGTTATTTAATAAAGTATTTTATCTCTTCTTTGTAGATTAATAAATTTTTATATATAACTATTGTTAGATCTTTCACTTGTGCATATATTATTACTTTGGGTAAAAAAAAATCTTTAAATTAGTATAAGAGCCAGGTTTGTCTGTTCCTCCATCACTTGTATCTCCAACAAATACTCTCGAGCCTTACCGATCTTCACATATTGCGACTTTTTCAGCATTTATTTCCTATCATTTTCCTTAATTAACTGACGAGGATTAATTCTAATCAATCCTCCAAAGCACTACACTATCTAAAATCAAATCAAGTCTTAATGTTCTGTTGTGATCTTCAAATTCTCTTTGACAGTTTAAATAACTTCTCGACATGGAGTTTGGAAAAGCTCATTTTATTAATGTTTTTCTTATATTTCTTTTTCAACCTTTTCAGTTTAGCTTATAATTGAGTTTTGGTTGTCTCTACTTCCAATGTGTCATTAACAAAAGTAAGGAATGCATGATAAACTGAATAACAATTGAGATGAGCTTCAAGAATACTTATTTCATCCTCTTTGTCTCATACGTTCTAAAATCCTACATCTGAATTTTTTTTCTTCACTTTTATGGTAACTTGCTATCAGAATCATCGCTCCCACTTGAAGGCCTACACTCTTCATCAGAATCGTTTTTATCTTTAAGGAGACATTTCAAGTATTTTTTATTTTTGGATAAGTTAATACGAGTCATTTCACTATGTTTTTCATTTTCAATTGCAACATCTTTAATACAATGGTTCTTGAGTTAATTGATAAAGCCTCATACATCTTCTATTTAGATTAATAAATTTCTTATATAACAATTGTTGAATTTTTCATTTGTGTAAATATTGTTAGTTTGGATAAAAAAAAATTCTTCAAATTAGTATCAGAGCCAGGTTTGCCTATTCCTCTATCATTTGTATCTCCAACAAATACTGTCAAGTCTTACCAATCTTCACAGATTGCGATTTTTACAACATTTCTTCCCTATCTTTTTCCTTAATTAACTTACGTGAATTTATTTTAACCAATTCTCCAAGTCAGCAATACTACCTCCACCAAAAACCAGATCAATAGTCTTAGTTTTCACTTGTGATCCCTAAATTCTCTTTGACAATTTAAATAAATTCTCTTCATGGAGTTTGAAAAAGTTCTTTTTGTCAACGTTTTGCTTATATTTCTTTTTCAACATTTTCAATTTAGCTTGTAATTAAGTTTTGATCGTCTCTATCTCCAATGTGTTCTTCACAAAATTAATGAATGCATCATAATCTAATTAATCATTGAGATGGACTTCAAGGATATTTATCTTATCATTTTCGCTCTATGCTCCATCAAACCCTACATCTGAATATTTTCTTATCTTTATTTTTTTTGTTAACTTGCTGTCACAATCATTATTTCCATTTGAAGGCATCCAATCTTCATCAGAATTCTTTTTATCTTTTTGAGGACGTTTCAAGTGATTTTGATTTTTGGATAAGTTTACACCAGTCATTTCATCAATATTTTAATTTTCAATTGTAACACCTTTAATACACAAGTTTATGAGTTATTTAATAAAGCATCCGACCTCTTCTTTGTAGATTAATATATTTCTTATATATAACCATTGTTGGATCTTTCACTTGTGCATATATTGTTACTATGAATAGTTTAATTTTTTCTTCAAATTGGTATCAGAGTCAGGTTTGCCTGTTCTTCCATCACTTGTATCTCCAACAAATACTGTCGAGCTTTGCCAATCTTCACAGATTGTGACTTCTCTAAAATTTCTTCCCTATCATTTTCCTTAATCAACTGACGTGAATTTCTTCTAACCAATCCTCCAAGTCAACAACACCACCTTCATCAAAAATCAAATCAATATTCTTAGTCTTCACTTGTGATCTCCAAATTCTCTTTGACAGTTTAAATAACTTTTCTTCATGGGGTTTGAAAAAGCTGTTTTTTGTCAATGTTTTTCTTATATTCTTTTTCAACTTTTTCAACTTAGCTTGTAATTGAATTTTGATCGTTTCTACCTTCAATGTGTCATTCACAAAAATAAGGAATGCATCATAATCTGATGAATAATTGAGAGGGGCTTCAAGGATACTAATCTCATACTCTTCGCTCCATGCTCTCTGAAACCTTACATATGAATCTCTTTTCTATCTTCACTTTTTTTGTAACTTGTTATCACAATCATCACTCCCACTTGAAGTCCTCCACTCTTAATCAGAATCCTCTTAATATTTATGGGGGACGTTTCAAATATTTTTGATTTTTGGATAAGTTTACACTAGTCATTTCATCAATGTTTTCATCTTCAATTGCAACTCCTTTAATACAAGAGTTATTTAATAAAGTGTTTTACCTCTTCTTTGCAGATTAATAAATTTCTTATATATAACCATTGTTGGATCTTTTGTCTATGCATATATTATTATTTTGGGTAATTTTATTTCCTTCAAATTGATATCTGAGCTTGTGTAAGATCCTTATAAAATCCTTGAATGAGATTCAACATATTAAAAAAAAAATGAGTACTCCATATTTACCCACTTGTCCCTTTTTGTGTTTGATGGAAAAAATAATTTTGAAATTTGACATCAACAGATAAAATATTTTTTTCAATGTTGTTGAACTATGGTCCATTATTGATATTGTATTTGTGGATGCCCCAAAGGTTACAACATTGACTGGTGAAGCTGTAAAATAATTGGAGAAAAATAGACAATGAATTATAAGACACATTTTTACCTTGATAGCAAGGTCAAATTTCATGTATATAAAAAAATTTACATGGTAAGTCAACAAAGGAGGGTTGGACAGTTTTGGTGAGTTCACATCGAGGTTACGCAGGCATAAGAAGAGTCAAATTGCAAGAGCTTAGAAGACAATATGAGTTAACTCAAATGAAATCAACTGAGTCCATTAAGGAATTTTTGACAAGAATTACTAATATTGTCAACGATATGAGAACTAATGGAGAATAGTTAGATCAAGTTGAAATTGTTGAAAAAGTATTGCAATCATTGAGTACAAAATTTCATACCAAGAAGACGGTCCTTTAGGCCACCAAAGATATTAACACTTTGATACTTGATGATTTAGAAGAGGAATTGATGACATACGAGATGTCCTTGAATAAATAGACGACAAAAATATTTTATGAAGTATTGCAAGCAAAAGTGAATCAACCTAATACAAAAGAAGAGATATCAAACTTGGTTAAGACAAATCAAAGAGGTCAAAATTTGAGAGGTAGAGGACAAGGACATAAATATAATTTTTGAGGTCGTGGTAAAGGTAATCTTTCTTACCAACAGAGAAATAATAATAATTTTGAGAACGAACAACACAATAATCAAAAATTTCTTAAACGTGACAAATCAATAGTCTAGTGTCATAATTGTGGAAAATATGGACACTATCATAGTGCTGGACTAACTCATCTACACTTCCTACATCTATTTTCTATCAGCAAAGAATAATCTAGGGTTATAACCTTAGTTTTGATAATTTTTAGATGAGTTTCGTTGATGAGTTCTGAATTCTATTTCCTAATTATTGAGTTGCTATTGTGCAATGCAATTGTTGAGTTGATTGTTAATGTCTACTTTTCAGCACAAACCTTATCCTTGAGTATTCATTGAGTTCTTATTGAGGATCTTTCAAACAAACATAATTGTTTTAAATATATTTTCTGAGAAAGCAAAGAGTAGTTTTGAGAAAGAGTTTTAAACACGATTTGAGTAAGAGTATAAGGGAACTAAGTATTTCCAAATGTATCATATTTTACATTGAGAAAAGAGAAAACCTTATTTTCTAAATGAGTAATGAGTTCAGAGATGCTTCAGAGCATTACCTCTTTTAAGAGGATATTTTGAGCAATTGTCTCAAAATCAGAGAAAGAATATGTTTTATACATTTGAGCATGAGTATATATTTTGGGAGAAGTATTGAACACTGATATGAGGATAAGTTCATACAACTCAAAATCCTTATAAATCATGTCTGCCAACATGGGTAAAGAATCAGACTTTTTAGATGAATCCTTATTGCTTATAAGATCCACTTAGTTGAGTGGTTCTATACCTCGACACGGTATAGGACAAATTTGTAACACCCCAAAAAATTCTAAGTTAAGCCCAAACCATTCTTGAATTGCGTATAAGGTCGTACTGAGTGACTCTTAATTTTTCTTAGGTGTTAAGGTAAATTCTTTAGTGTGGGAATGATTTTGGATATCAATTAAAGATACTAGAAACTCCTAGCACAAAGTAGAGTTTAAAGTTTCCTTACCGATTAAGTTTTGACACAAGATTTTACTTAAGTTAACTTAAAAAGATCATATCTCTTAGAATATAAAGAGTTAAATGGCCTTTAACCTATCAAATTAAAGGTATTTGAATTCTCTTTCCAAAGCCACAAATTTCGCGTCAATCCAATTTTTGAGTAAAAAATTATGACCATTTTAGTAACTGGTGTAGGCAGTTCCGGTTTAGCTGCGGAAAAATTCTAAATAAGGTAATTTTCTTCTCCTTATACCACTAGGAAAACCTTAAAAACAGATTTCTTAACTCCTATAAAGCCCTAAACAATCCTATTTCCATATTTTAATCCATCATTCTCTTCTCTCTCAAACCCTAAGGCAAAATCCTAAGGAAAAATCAAAGTAGAAGACTTCATTCAAGATTCTTTCAATCTTTTTCAAGATTCTTTCCATCTTTTTCAAGATTATTCTTCAAGGTAAGTTTTTCTCCAAGAATTTCATTATTTCCAACTCAAATTCCTCCGTACAATTATGAATCACTAATGAAAATCATAATTCTTGGCCATAGAGATTTCAAGAAAATCAATTCAAGAATCTCAAGAAAGATTTTCTTGATTGTTCTTCTTCAAGCTAGGGTTTCAAGGCTTCTAATCAAGTTATTCTTCAAGATTCTTCAAAAAACCTTGTTCTTTCAGGTATGTAAGACTATCATAGTGTTGGACTAGTTCGTCCTCACGCCCTACATCTACTTTCAAATCAGTAAAAGAGAAATCTATGATTCTACCCCTAGATTTGAGTATTCTTGAGATAAGTTGATTTTGAGTTCTTAAATTTCTGATTCTCTTGAAAATATATTCCTAATTTGAGTTATAAATCTTGAGAAGTTTTTTTCAAAGCCAACATTTGAGTTTTAAACCGAGCTTTTGAGGAAGTAAAGATGAGTTTTGAGAAAAAGTTTAAAAGTTCTATTTCATAAAGACTTGAGAGTTTCTAATGTTATTTTATTCATATATATATGCATATACATATGTACCTATGTTAATTATTGGACTTGAAAGATAAGTTCATAAGTGCATGTTTTCAAGAAGGTAAACACGTTTCACGTTTTGAAAAGTATTTCAAGTAATGTAAGAAGTCCACTCTTTGTAATGGATGAATTGAGCACAAAGTTATATTAATTATTTTGAGAGCAGTATCAAGCACCGAGTTGAGTTAGAGTCTTTTATGATTCGGAAGTCCCATAGAACTACGTAGCCAGCATAGGATATGATAGCATTGATTCTTCATGCGACTCCTCACCGCCTCTGAGAAGGCATATAGTTGGATCCATAGTCACGATATCATCTTATACCCCGACAAAGTATAGGATGGCCCTGGCAACGTGAGGCGAAACGTTGTATCATTGCTAGACTCATGGTAATGATTGTCGGTTAGGAAAACTCCCCACAAGTAAAGTATATTATTTTCATGTTACTTTCATTGTATATTTTATTGTAAAGCTTAAATGGTTTTCACTTCATGTTCATGTATTGTTTCTGTTGAGTTACTTTCAGTCATTCAGTTATTTGCTTACTCATCCATATTACATACTCGTACATTCCATGTACTGATATCATTCGACCTGCATCCTTTTATGATGCAGATATAGGTATTCATGATTATCAACAGACGCTTCGTTGAGATCACTCTATACTCCAGTTAGCTTTGGTGAGTCTCTTTGTATTCCAGAGGACTTCACAGTTATTTTCCAGTTAATAGTTTTGAGGTGTCGTGGGTCTTGTCCCAGCATCCTTTCTTAATAGTAGAGGCTTCATAGATAGACAGTTTTGGAGAGTCTTTCAGTTTCAGATATTTTTATTTAAAACTTATGTTTCATACTAAGTATATCCAGTTCAGTTTTGAGATTCAATAAACTGTTTTTAAACGTTTCTTTCAATTTGATGCTTATGTATGCTTGAGTTAGTCTTCCGCTTGTAGTCAGCCAGGATGAGGGTTCGTTTGAGGGCCAGCAATGGTTCTCGAGTGCCGGCCACGTCCAGGGTGTAGGCTCGGGTCATGACAAGATCTGGTAGCATGAGTGAGATGATGTATCATTACATAGCTCATAGTGATGGTTGTTGGTTAGAAAATCTCTCAAATAGAGTTAAAGTGTATATTAATATATCACTTATTATGTTGAGTTCAGAGATAAGTAAGTATTTTGTAAAGCTTTATATGATTTAACTCATTTATTTCTTTACATTCAGCTTGAGTATATTTTATATATTGCAGTCCTTTCTTTAAGTTATTTCACTTCGGCTATATTACATACTCGTACATTTAATGTACTGATGTCATTCGACCTGCATCTTTTTATGAAGCAGATACAAGTGTTCAGGATTATCAACATGCGTTTCGATGAGATCACTCTACACTTCAGGTAACTTTTGGTGAGCCTCCTTGCATTCCGGAGGACTTCACATTTACTTTCTAGTTAGTAGTTTTGAGATGTCGTGAGTCTTGTCCCGATATCCTTCTTTAATATTAGATGTTTCATAGATAGACAAATTCGATGTGTCTCTCAGTATTTACTTTCTTTTGAGTTGTTTTACAAACTATAAGTATTGTTATTGAGTATTTTCCAGACTTTATGAGTTGAGTATTTGAGTTTAACAGATTTAATTTTGTTTTGAGCCTATCATTGCTTGAGTAAGTCTTCCGCTAAGTAGTCAGTTAGGCCAAGGGGTTCGCTTGGGGACCAGCAATGGTTCTCGAGTGTCGGCCACGTCTAGGGTGTAGGCTCGGGGCGTGACTAATTCTTTGATCCTGAATCCTCAAAAATATATTTCTCTAGAGAAGTAAAATTTTGGAAAATATTTTTCCTTATGAACATATGTTTTTCAAAATATAAGGGAGTCTCTCAAAATATTTTATGGTATAATTTCACATCCGATTTGGATACATCTTTCTCTACTCAATATTGACCAGATCATACAATATCTTTTCCTATTAGTCTAATAAGTCCACTTCCAATCAAAGATCTAAACTTGACTCTTTGTACAAATGACTCTACTGCACCAGCAATAGTTGTGCACCCTCTATCAGAACTTCCAGCAATCCAAAAAAATAAGGTAACTTCCTCCCCTCTATATAATTCATTTTCTAATATTAAATCATCCACAATTCCTCTTTTTAATTCCCTTTTCCAATAGCACAACTCAACACAAATTAATCTCCCTTCTCAGACCAATCAGCCTTCACCACCACGATGCCCCACCAACATCAAATCACTAAGCTCAATCCAAAGTGTGCATTTAGCTTTACATTTCAAATACCAACTGTCACAGTTAAACAAACTTGCAAAGATCCACAATGGAGACAAGCTATGCAAAATGAATTTGACGCTATTATGAGCAACAAAACATGAAACCTTATTCCTCTATCTGATTATAAAAATATTGTGGAAAATAAATGAATCATTCAGATCAAGCGCAAACCTGATGGATTGATTAAACCTCACATGGCTTGCCTTGTTGCCAATTTTTTTATTTAATGGTCTGTTCTGATTGTCAAATACATAACCATTCGAGCAGTACTTGTCATCTTCACACAATATAAGTGATTGTTTCATCAACTAGACATAAACAATGCTTTTCTACAAGGTACACTGACTTCCTTTATGAAATAAATGAAAGGTTTTGAGAATCTTGATTACCCAAACTATGTATTCAAACTAAGAAAAGTTATATATGGTCTCAAACAGGCACCCCGTGTTTGATACATACCGAGTTCACAAACTTTCTCATTTCTACTGTTTTTTACAAGACTCATTCTGATCACTCTTTATTCACATTAGACTCTAACAAAATTATCATTTTCTTGCTTGAATATGTAGATGACATTGTGATTACATGAAATAACTTGAAAACTATTAACAACATCAAGAATGCACTCTCCAACCATTTATCCACTACAGATTCACTTTGGTTGAATGATGGCTCCCCTCCGACCAATGCAAAACAATGTTGAAGTGCAATTGGCAAACTCCAATATCTTGCATTTACTAGACTAGACATAAACTTTATTGTTAATAAGCTCTCCCAATTTATGCATCAACCATCTCACACATACTGGCAAGCAGTGAAACGCCTCCTTCGGTATCTCAAATCTATTATCCATCACGAGCTTCTTATTTTTTTCATGGATCTAATGTTTCCCTTCATATTTATCCCATCGATCGGGTAGGGGGCCACGATGATCTTACCTCTATTTCTGTTTATGTTATCTATCTAACACCAATCAGTTGTTTATCAAAGAAACATAAAACAATCACCAGATCTTCAATTGAGGCCGAACATCATGCCGTTGCCAAAACTAATTGGCTTACCAATTTCTCAAAGAGCTTCGTATCTCTCTTGCTAATGTACCAACTATCTACTGCGACAACATTGACACCACCTACTTGTGCCAAAATCTATCTTTTCATAGTAGAATGAAACACATAGTCATCAATTTTTATTTTGTCAGGGACCAAGTCCAACGTCAACAGCTCTGCATAGTACATGTTCACTCAGTTGACCTACTTACACAATCATTGTCCAAAGAACAAACTTAATGGGTTGTCTCTAAGTTAAGAGTCATTTTATCATACCCTAACTTGGGAGGGGGCATACAGAAGCTAAATCATGATAGAATATTTTTCATATCTATATTATATATTCTTGATTTCATTTTTGTACATTTTTTTATTCTACACCTTTAATTACTTGATAGGATTCATTAAGTTTTACTAATATTGTGGAATTTTTTACCACATAATTCTTTTATATCCAAATAAGACATTGTATCAATAAAATCACACAAACCTTTCTCTTGTATACTCTGCTCCATTAAGGAGTTGGGGCAATATCTTGACCCTCATCAACAACAAGCACTTGAAGTTGAAGCACACTAGACTGAGTAGACAATGAAGTTTGTAGTGTTCTAATTTTTGAATCATCCTCAATTAGATAATATCTATCAAAGAAACTTTTGACTAGCAACTATTCACATTTCTAAAATCTATCTATTCAATGCATTTTGATTAAATGTCTATATATGACAGTAAATATTCTTGTCATACATAAGTTAATTTTTTTAATGTAAATAACTTGAGGTATTAGGACTCACTTGCCTCAATAGTTAAAGACTACAGTCACCTTCTCAACATTTTTCCATTAAAATCACGTGACAAACATTAAAGGAAGAGAAAGTTACCTATCAAAATATAATAAAGATAATAAAAAATAAAAAAATCTGTTATTATTTTATGTGAAGACCATGACAAGAAATAAAGAGATAGGGACCACATGCTAAGGAACAATCAGATTGCATAAAGAATACATACCTAAAATAAATTTTTAAAAAGACCCTTTTTTCGATAGAAATATGATATACATAACTAGGGGTGTTCACGGGTCGGTTTGGATAGGTTATTGATCAAAATTAAAACTAGACCAACTAAATCGATTTTAAAATTATAAAAATCAAGTCAAACCAAATATAATATACATCAATTGGTTTGATTGTTATCGGTTGCGGTATGGTTTGGTTCGATTATTAGGTTATCAACCATACACAAAAGTAAAAGAAACAATTCATTTGAAATGTGAAAAAAGTGACAACAATCCATTCAAAACGAAAAAAAGTTAGAATGACTGACTATATATATTGAGATATGTACTATTAACCATATGTTTAGATATAGTGTTTATTATAAAATAATTATTTATTCAATTTAATAAAAGTTTTAATCGATCATATATTCTTTTATGATGTTGGTTTACTTATATAGTAGATGATTTAGTGTATAGAGGTTTAGCTTATACACAGATGATTAAATCATCAGTTCTTATAAGCATAAAGTTTTTTGTTCACAATCTAAGATGGAAATTGGACATGTCATCGGTACGATTGTAGCACTAGATTATATATAATTTATCTTGATTATGGGAACGGTATAGTTCCAACTTCTTGTGCTAGTGCATTTTGTATGTATTGAACAAGACCGGATAGAAATAGTTGTCTTAGACTGACTGACAAAAATATATTCTCTAAACTGTTAAATGTAGTTATATATTAATTATTATTTTAAATTATTAAAAGGTGAGATTCTGAGATGGGTCAATATGCATGGTAGATTGGATGATAATAATATATATTGGTGAAATAATAAGTTAGTTGATGGAATCCATGTCTCGATATGCCTTTTTGAGAAACTTATAAGGTTTCATCGTATCAAATCTTGCAAGTGAATTTATGAATCCGACACATGAAATAGGTTAAGCAGTGCTCTAAATGAAATTAATCATAGAATTAAATTCACCAGTAATTTAATTTAGTAATTAGTATTTGTAATTTTAACATGGGGAATTACATAAGTGTTTAATGGGGAGTTCCAAAATATAATTGGAGGAGTGCAATTACGAATTTCTAGTGGAATGATTTGTAATTTATTATGGTAAGAATAATTCAAATTAATTATTTGAAATTATTTCCATAATAGGAAGCCTCAGTAATTAATTTTGTGGTCTCTACAGTGCCCATATTTAACTAGAACTCAGAATCTTAATTCTAGGAAAAAAGGAAGAGGAACGTGGTTTTCTGGTTTTCAAGAAAAGATGTGTGGTTTTCTTCTCCTTTTGGGACTAAGAAGAAATCTCTATAAGTAGGGTTCTTCTAATCTAGAAAGATAATAAATTTTTGATATGATACTTGCCCACCCAAGTATTGAGAGAGTTCGGATGTTATATTAGGATCACTGGAGAAGACTGGAGAACTGCTGTCTAACTTGTGGATTCGCTTGAAGGTCTGTCTAACTTGTGGATTCGCTTGAAGATATCTGCTCACGCTTCAAGAGGTAATTCTTGAATTAAATTTCAGAAAGTTTATGTGTTCCTGCATGATTATATGTGTTCTAATATAAACGTATTTGTTATCTATTATTCATGTAAACATTATGATTCTGGAATGCTTCCACTGTGCATATAATTTTCCAACACTGACATACAAAACTTTCGATCATTGAATTTACTATGAATAAAGCTTCAAAGTTCACTATTTTGGCCTAGAAGAAAGAGATGGTGACATTTTCAGCCTCATAAAGAATTGTCATAGACAATCATATACATGAAACAATAAGATAAAATGTTCTTGCTTGGACATTTTTTCTTTCATAAGTAAATTATAAATATATTTTGATGAAACATATATAAAATCTTTAAAATTGTTTATAAAATCAATATATTATGGATGTATAATAATAAAATATATGTATATAATTTATCGATTTTGTTCTATTGTTTCTTCGATTTATTCGAACAAAACCATAACCAAACCAAATACTATCGATTTTTAAAAGTTTAAAACCAAACTAAACCGAAATAAAATTGATTTATTTAATCGATTTGGATCATTTTTTATCCAAATTGTGGACACCCCTATATATAACAATCATAAATAAATCTAACCAACACCTAAATATACAAACATGAAAAAAAGAAATATGAAGAAAAAGACCAAAAAAAAATATTGTTGGAAAGAAAAGAAATTCTTAACTTGGGTAGTATTATAAAATAAATTTTAATTTAAAAATAATGAAAACAGTACTTTATTTTACTACTAGTAAAAGGTGCCCGTGTTAGCACCGGCCCAATATCTTAATATTTTTTATTTTAATTTATGTGATATAGGCAGAATTTAGAAAGTTGATTAAATTTTAATATGATTTTTAGATATTTAAATGGTTAATTACTTTTTGTTTGCGCAAATTTACTGTGAAGAGTTTCATTAAGATGTCTATAATTAATGTATATTTTGTCATCGATCGTTGATTTTTCACTCAAAGTAGTTACAAGATATAAACAAATATTACCGACGTTCAAAATAACTAAAGTTATAGCTAAAACGAATTTCATAAAGCAATAACTAAAGAATATGAATTTAAAACTAAAAGTCACAGCTAAAACAGATTTCATAATTTCGAAAAAATTATACACTAATTAAATTAAAGTAGAACAAAAGAAGTAATTTTTTTTGAAATATTTGTTTGAAGCATGCACGTCTTCTTGAATTTAAAACTAAAATTCATAGCTAAAACGGATCCCATAATTTCGAAAAAAATATACACTAATTAATTTAAATTAGAACAAAAGAAATAAATTTTTAAGTTTTTTTAAAAAACACGCTGAAGCAGGCACGTCGACGGAGACGAAACTAAAATTCATAGCTAAAACGGATTTCATAATTTCGAAAAAAATATACACTAATTAAATTAAAGTAGAATAAAAGAAATAAATTTTTAAGTTTTTTTTAAGAACACGCTGAAATAGGCATGCCGATGGATGCGAAAAAATTATACACTAATTGAATTAAAATAGAACAAAAGAAATGAATTTTTAAGTTTTTTTTTAAAAAAACACTCTGAAGCAGGCACGTCGACGGAGACGTGCCTACTTCAGCACAAACTATAGCTAAAACGGATTTCATAATTTCAAAAAAATTATACACTAATTAAATTAAATTAGAACAAAAGAAATAAATTTTTTAGTTTTTTTTTTAGAAAACACGCTAAAGCAAGCACGTCGACGGAGACGAAACTAAAATTCATAGCTAAAACGGATTCCATAATTTCAAAAAAATTATACACTAATTAAATTAAAGTAGAACAAAAGAAATAAATTTTTAAGTTTTTTTTTAAAGAACACGCTGAAACAGGCACGCCGATGGATGCAAAAAAATTATACACTAATTAATTTAAAGTAAAATAAAAGAAATAAATTTTTAACTTTTTTTTAAAAAAGCGACATGCCTGCTTCAGCACAAACTGTCTCTTATATAATAAGAAAATATAATATGGCTAGGGAAGCAGGTCATGGTCAACGTGCCTGCTTCCAGCCAGGGATATTTATGGTATTTTCAGCTTTTTATGCTTGAAAAAAGTGATACTTTAGAGATTCTTACGTGTACCTTCTTTTTGTTGGACATGAAAACCATTCTTTTTATATGTAGGCCAAGCATTTGTTCTTGGCTTTAACGCATGTGGACCCCATCATTACTTTGGTATACCATTTCATTTTTCCTTGCTCATCTTCTTGTCTAACATAAAATTAAAACTCCAATCTATATATATATATATATATATAAAAATAAAGGAGGAACATAAAGAAGGTGATGTGGCACCTTTCTATGGCCTCCATTCATATTTATTTATTTTTTTTATTTTTTTTGAGCATTTTTCTTTATTTAATTATTTATTTTATTTTTAGTATCTCATAAAGACTTTATATTCAATTACTCAACTTTTCACCTTCTACTATAATATGTCTTCTTTATTAGATATAATGTGCATATTTCATAACTCTCATAATTTTCAACTTTTCATATTCATAACCTTCTCCACTATAATATATCTTCTTTATTAGATATAATATGCATATAGTTATAACTCTCATAATTTTCAACTTTTCATATTCATAACCCTTAAATATTAAATATGAAAGTTAAGATACCTTATGGTATTCCTTCATTATTTTTCTATATAAATTCATATTTTTTGTTTCATTCTACCCAAACTTACCCTTCATTTTCACTATAGTATTATATTTATGCTTTTATTTGGCTTGAAAAAAAAAGAAGAAAGCTTTTGAATAGTGATAGGCTTGTGAAGTGAAATTGACAAGAGCTTAGATATTATGCATTGATTTCCTTTTCCTTCTATTTTTTAATGATATATTTATTGTACTATTTCTTTTTTCTCTTTTTTTTTTCTTATGTATCTCTATGATGCCTCTTAAATTTAATTTTTTATATGAAGAAAGCTTTTGAATAGTGATAGATTTGTGAAGTGAATATCAACAAGAGTGATGTCTCTTTGCTTTTGTTTGACTTGAAAAAAAAAGCTCTTGAATATTGATAGGTTTTTGAAGTGGATATGACAAGATTTTAGACAATTGTGTATTGATTTTATTTTTCCTTCTATTTTTAATTTTAATGATTAAAGTCGCATTGATATGTGTATTGTATTATTTCTTTATTTCTTTCTTGTGAATCTTCATGATGCTTCTTAAGTTTAATATTTATAGGAACTTCTTATTGTTGTAAGTCTATAATTTCTTTTAGTTCAAATTAGTATTATAAAATACTAGAGTAGATCCTAATGAGATATCACTTCCTCACGAATTTATCTTAATTATGGTTGAAATTCTGCTATAAATACAAATCAAGTTTAAAATTTATAAATCTTTTCTCTTTATTCAAATTAGTAACTTATTTATGTTAAAAGTCTGATACTAATCAAATTTTAAAATTTATAATTAATTGCTTAAAAGAAATAAAATTTAATAAAGTAATTTTTTATTTGTTATTTATTATGTAAGTTCTTAAAGCTAACGATAAATATGCCTGCATAAAAAGTTTAAAAAATAAATATAAATAACATGGAGGGAGAGATGATGCGGTAATTCTAGAAAAGTTTATATACACAAAGAAGAAACATTTATATTATTTGAAATAATTGAGGCACAATCATTGTTATTGATAGTATAAAGATATGGTATAATTTACGTTTTCATCATAAGGTCAAGTTGTATTGTTTATTATTTTTCTGCAAAATTCAATTCATTAAACATAATTACATTTCATATTTGGTTAGAGGAGCGCGGAAAAGATCGAAATGAATAAAGTCAAATTTAACAACACAAATGAATAACATAAAGTATTAACTAAGTATAAGTTTGTTTTATACTGGGGGATTATAAATTAGTACTAGATTTATCTCTAAAATTTAAAAATAAGAAGATGATGTATGTATATTTAGTCAAATATATATTGTATCTGAATTAATAGCCTAAATATAGAATAAATATGAGAAGAGGGCATTTTGGGTTACCATTGTTTGAGTTCATTTTGGCTTGCATGCTCATAATGTTTTGAAATTATAATCAATTAGTTGACCGACTTTCTAAGAACATTCACGTTATAAAAATCATTATTATTCGTTAAAGTTAATTGGTACGTAGAAGTTTCAAAAACATTACTCAATATTTAATTGTAACCATTACTTATTTACATTGGGGGCTTCCCTTTCCAACATCTGACTTATATACAGGTCAACCTTTCACACCCGCACATGTGGCTGAATATATAAGGAAGTTCACACACCTTGGAAAAATCCATCCTGTATCCCTGACTTGCCAGCTTGATCGCTTGTCTTATTTACCCTTTTCTTAGCGGGTGGTTTATGTCTGGTCCTTTCGGATCGCCTGACCTGGGCGGATGGCGCTTCGTAACGGCTTGTCTGGAGTCCAGCGGCTCTCTAGGCATTGAAGCGATCGAGAGAAAGTAAGAAAACTATTGCACACGCCCCCCATTCGCCCTTTATTAATATAATAGGGGAACCGTTCAGTCTTATTGCGACGACCAAGCCTAAGACACGGTCGAGTGGATCAACTGCTTTAGCAGCTGGGCACTTCACTCTTCACTGCAGAGCATCCAACTAATATATTATGCTTTGTTCCTCGCTTTCTTTACTAGTGTGTCTAGGTGAGCCTGAAATAGTATGGGTTTCGGGGAAGCTCTTTCTATTTCTACATCTCTTTCTTCCTCACTTTCCACCCTTTCTTCTGTTTTTGAGGCTTGTTTCAGTTTCTTAGTAAGAATGGGTGAGGAAGTATATTAATTATATTTAACAAGCCCAATATATATAATCTATTCTTTAAAAGTATATTTATTTGTTTCTTCTTCTATTGTTTTTTTTACTTTGAAAAATAGTGTATTTATGTTATTTATTTTAAAATCATTATAAATTATAAGAGGTTCTTTTACTTCTAAAGAAGATGATTACATGTAAAAAAAAATCATGTTTTTTCCTATGGAACCAAATTATACATTTATACATTTATAGGAAGGTATAATATAATTATTTTATATTCTTTTTATGTAAGAAGAAACTCTTAAAAATTATTTAAAAATTTCAACTAATATTATTAAATATACATAAAAATACATTTTTATATGTATAATATCTCTTCTATTCAAATAATATTTAGTAAATTATTTGTGTTATTGATGACCGCGCGAAGCGCGGATAAATTCACTAGTAAACTATTACTCAAGCATCAACCAATACAAAATATTAATAACCCACATAATTTGCATAAGAAATTCCAAATTAATTTATTCTTTTTGTAAATTTAAATTTTAAAAACCGTTTTTCCCATTAATTAGAGTCTCTCCCTTCTCTTAAGCTAGTGGATATGTTCGAAAATGATACGTCGCTGTTACATGAAAGTAAATAAATTATAATTATATTTAGCTCTAAATAATTATATATCAAGTATAATATTTGGTGGAAATCAATTAAAATTTATATGTATATTTAAATTTTGTTGTCTTAAATTTAAAATATATCAAATACATTAAAATATTTTTTAATTTTGTGATCTTAAATATGCTATATAAAAAAAATTAAAATTTAGAGGTTATTTTCTTTTTTAAATGAAATAAAAAAAACAAGTTCATATGAATCGAAACAGAGGGAGTCATATATATAATTCTTTTGTCTTCCTTATATTAATTTGTGCATATATGTGGAGTTTTAAAGAATTGAACATTTTAATATAGAAATATAATGATTTGAAAACTTTAGTACTATCTTCATTTTAATTTTAATTTGTTATATATTTAAAAATTACATTAAAAAAGAGCTTAAAATCACAATGTAACAATTAGATATTTGTTTTGTTAAAAAACATAGTTAAAAATCATATATGAAATTTGTTAACTCTCTAATTTCATATCGAAACAAAAAAAAAATACATATATTGTTTGAAAATAACGTAAAAAGTACTATAAATCACAGTAAAATGACAACTAAATATATGTGAGAATCATATAAAAAAAATTGTTGACTTTCCTAAAATCACTTGTGTCACATAAAATAGAACATAAGGAGTAACATATATTATTTGAAAATGACATAAACGGCACTATAAATCACTATAAATTAACAATTTAAAATATTTTTTTAAAAAAACACATACAAAATTTTAATTGACTTTTCAAATCTTATTTGTGTCACATAAATTGACACACATACGTTGAGCCCGCGCTGGCGCAGACACCTAATATCTAACATATGCAACGAAAAAATGACTACAACAAACATGTAAAAAAATGCCAATATATAAAATTGCAATAACATTCAACAACAACAAAAAAAATAATCCTAAATCCACACTGAAACACGTCATTAATGAAGATGGTATTCGGGGTTAATAATTAGGAAACTAAAAATAAAGATAAAGTAGGATAAAAAAATTGATGGTGGCGGCATTTGGGATCCGATAAATAAATAGAGGGTAATTTTATACCAATACACATAGTTGGAGGATATTTTGGGCATTTTTCCGTAATATATATTCATATATAGTAAATATTTGACCTATATACACATTATAATTTTCGATAAAGGGTGTTCAAGTGACCACTAGCTCCGTCTTTGACCAAAGTCGACTTAATTATAAGATAACTGAAGCAATGACTTGGGCCCAGCTGCCCCACTCTTTTATAAAAATGATTATTTATCTATATATATTAAATATTCTGAAGTATTCCAAATTGTCAAACCTTCATTCTGCAAAATTTATTGTTGTCTGCTCATAAGAAGATCAAAATTTACTTTTTGGTGTTTTCATTAAAATT
Source organism: Solanum etuberosum (assembly GCA_029582245.1). Lineage (NCBI taxonomy): Eukaryota > Viridiplantae > Streptophyta > Magnoliopsida > Solanales > Solanaceae > Solanum > Solanum etuberosum. The sequence goes on from JAJONR010000579.1 coordinate 91,042, forward strand.
CTATGCATTGCAACAACCAATCATTATATTCAAGCAACACAACACTGTTTCGATATCATTGCATCAACTTATCAAATTATTGAGCAAAATTTTATTATTCTAACTTAGAAAAATTATATGATACACCCATCAATTTTGTCATTTAGAGTTGATATACCTCTCATTATAATAGTGACTCATATATATCTCTACTATTATATAAATGACTCATATGTATCCTTTTCTTCTAACGGAAGTGAAAAAAAATCAATTTCAAATTTATTTTTTTAATTTTTTTAAAAAAAAATTTCATGTAGGGATATACTTGATCTTTCTCACACGTATTTTTTTGGCTTCTTTGATTTAACGACTAATTTAGATTTATTATTTTGATGGTCAGATTTATTTTTTCACTAACTTTCTTGTAAAATTTATCATATATGCCCCCTTTTTTTTTTATTACAATACAAAAAATAAATTACAGTATTCTTACTTTTTTTCTCTTTTCATTCACTTTTTTTTTTCCTCGTATTTTTACACTAAAGAATGAAAGAAAAAATACAATAAAATAAGAAACTCAAATCATGATAATCAAAGAAGTAATAAACAAAATCATGTGTGAAAAGGTGATAAATATGAATTTTTTTACAAAGGAAAAATAAAATATTTTTTCACTACCGTTATTAGGGGTGACAATTTCAGTCCATATAAGTGAAATAGATCCATTTTTTCCATATTAAATTAAATGGATCACTCATATTTTCTTAAATAAGTAAATATGGACTTTAGCCTATTTAAGCTCATACAAATATGGACAAAATGAGTAAACATGAGAATCCATATACCACATATCACTCACTTATCATAAAAATCCCTAATTGCACTATTTGTTTTTGAAAATAGAAAATAAAAAATTGGGGGTGGGTGGGGCTGGATGGAGGGGTGGGGGATAGGATGGGTGGGGGCAAAAAATTCTTTTTTTTTGGAAATTTTTCATAATTTTTTTTTTGGGTGGTGGGTGGGAGGTGTCCTGGGGTGGGAGCGGGGGGGGGGGTAGGGTTGGCAAGACAAATAATTCTTTTTTAATTTTTTTTTTTTTGAGGGCAGGGGATGGCGGGAGGGGGGGGGGGGTAGGATTGACAATTTTTTTTAAAAAAAGAAGTTTCTTTAAAAAAAAATGGGGGGGGGGGGGGGGGTGGTAGGGGTTGAGGTATAAACAATTGAACTTTGGTTTAATATTTCTTGGCTTTAGGAGATCAAAGTGGGTTACTATTTTACCCAAACTATATTTGACCAAATCCATATTTATTCATATTTTATAATGGGTGGATTGTGATCCAATCCATTTTAACTCAATTCATATTCAATCCATTCAAATTCGATCCAGTCCACCCATTGTCACCCCTAACCGTTATATAAAAAGGTAAATGTGAGCCACTTTTGTTACGGTAGAACTATATGTAAGCCATTTTTATAACGGTAGGGGTATTTATGTGAGTCACTTTTATAACAAGGGAAAATATCAGCTTTAAATGATATAATTGAGGGGTATGTCAGACCTTTTCCCATCTATCTTTATATTATATTTTTGGAAAATAGTCTGATATACCTCCCAACTTTGTCATTTAGAGCTGATATACCCTTCGTTCTGAAAGTGGCTCATATATGCCCCTATTGTTATACAAATGACTCACATATACCTTTTTTCTCTAACGGAAGTGAAAAAAATACTTTTGAATTAATTTTTATTATTAAAAAAAATCATGTAGGGATATATTTTATCCTTCTCACACGTTTTTTTTTAAAAACTTTTTTAATTCAACGGATAATTTGAATTTATTATTTTGATGGTCAAATTTATTTTTTTCACTTATTTTCTTATAATCTTTACTACCGATATCCTAATTTTTTTTTACAGATATAAATACTAAATTAATTACAAAAAAAAGTAGTTTTAATTTGTTTCCTCTTTTTTTTTTTCATTCAGACTTCTTTCTTTTTTATTTCTCTTATTTTACACTAAAAATGAAAGAAAATTTGAAATAAGAATAAGAAACTGAAATAATAATAATCAAAGAAGTCAAATAATAATAATTTTATTACTTTTGTGACGGTATGAGTATATGTGAGTCACTTTTGTAACAGTGAGGGGTATATGTGTGCCAATTTTGTAACGGTAGGGACATATATGAGCCATTTTTGTAACGAGGGGCGTATAAACTCTAAATGACAAAGTTGAGGGGTATATCAGGACCTTTTTCCTTATATTTTTGAGATAAGACACAAGTATCTTCTGGACTATGACCGAAATCTCAGAGACACACCTTAATTAAACTAAGGTCCTATTATCTCCCGAATTCATTTATTGTAATTTTGTAAACCCTTTTGGCTTACGTGGCATCCAAACATCTGTCACACACCTCAACTACGTGGAGTCCTAAAGTGTTTCACGTGAGTCAAAAGGTGTACAAAATTACAAAAATAATGAGTTCGGTCGGAGGGATAATAAGACCTTAATTTAGTTAAGATGTATCTCTGAGATTTTAGTCATAGTCTTGAGAGTACTTTTGCCTTATCCCTGTATTTTTCATTGAAAATTTACATTGTTGATATTCTTACTTTATAAGCTATAAATATACCCAAATTTCCTTGAAAGAGATTATTATAATTTTGCGTAGATGGATGTGCTTGGGATTCCAAAAGTAACCAAATCAATTCCAGTCATTTCGAACGAAAAAATGATTTGTTTTGAACGTTTGAAATGGATGAATTATTAACATACATAATCGAATTTCATTTAGAACAAATCAATTATATAAAATAATAATTAATTATTTCACATTTAAAAAATCTAGAAAAATAAAATTGACATCTTTCCTTGTCAAAAGGTTAAGATCTTTATTTAAAATTTGAATTTAAATTCCCAATCTTATTGAGTCGGTTCTATAACCTTGAGTCAACAATAAAAGAATATTTCAACAACCACATGGACTTAACAACCAATGTATAAAAAGAAATACAATGGAGAACTAATGAGTGACAAAGAAAGCAAAAAAAAAAAAACTGTATGGAAATCGTCTCCCTGTGGAAAACGGGGACGGTATGCATAAAAATATGGTCCCTAATTAACATGGTCAAATGGAAAAGTCTAATGTTTTCTTTAGGGCAATTTACTTGTAACTACTAAACAAGTACTATCTTGTTTTCTTTGAACTTTCCTTGGCATTTCTTGATGAAAAAAATACATTTGAAAAACGTTGAAATAAGTATGTGAAAGCGGCTACTCTAATTTGTTTGCATTTAACGAAAGACATAATATTTAAATGCGTCTTTTAACTTAGCTTTAGCTGATATATATGGCCTTCAACTTTGAGTGTGCATAAGTAGACACACACATCTTACGTGACATAATACACGTAGGATGCCACGTAAGATGCGAAATTTTCATGTAGGAATCATGTGTCTATTTGTTCAACTTTATACAAGTTTAAGTGTTTGTTTGTACACACTCAAAGTTGAAAGATGTAGTTATTAGCTAAAACCAAGTTAAAAGACATGTTTATGTATTGTACCTTTGACGAAAATCTGAATTTCAAATTTCAATTTATTAAGTATTTTTTTCACATATTTCTAAAAATATTAAATCGAATAAGATTTTGTATAAAGTCTAAAAATTGTTCAGATCCATTTATTACTTTTTTAAAATTCTTAATGTTAATTTCTGTTAGTTATTATAAACTTTTTTTTCTTCTCCGATTATCTCTATACATTTTTATTAATTATATTCATTCGGATATTAAAAAAACAAATAATTTTAATTATTTAATATTTAAACATAGGAATAATATTATAGTAATCAGATATGAGTAACTGCCCCACATATTCCACTAAATTTCATTGGGTCTTTTTCTTGGTCCTCTTAAAATACATTATTTAATAATTTGGTGCGTATTATAAATATGATGGGACTAGTCCAATAGCTTTTAACAACCCATTTTCATTTCTCTAGTCTCAAAGGAAAAAGAGAGGAATTAATAATGGAGAAAGCTATTGAAAGGCAGAGAGTTCTATTGGAGCATCTTCAGCCCATCCGTTCTTCTTCTATCACTGTAAGCCTTTTTTCTCTTCTATTTCCAATTTACTTGTGTAACTCTTGTTGTTGTTTTTTCTAACAAAAGGAAAACAAAAAAGAACCTTGAAAATTGGTAGAATACATAAGAATCTCTCTGAACTTGAGTTATTTGTAGTTTTTATCCCTGGATGTTGAGTGTTTATTCGGGTTGATTTCTCAGATGGTCAGTCAATTAATAGTTAGTATATCAGAAAGACATGAAAATTAGAATCAAATGTGACTTTGTGAGACAGATAAACTCTGTTGAGTTCATATCAAGTGAATTGGGGACTTTTTTGATAGTTTAAAATAAGTGAATTGTTTGAAGTTTAAGAAAATTGTTGGGACATTTTTCCTTGTTTACCCTTCATTCAATGAGATTCTTAACTACTCTGTTCGTTCCTCTTTAGTTGTTATATTGCGATTTTCAAGAGTCAATTTGATTCACTTTCAAAACTAAGAGGGTGTTTGGATTGATTTAAAAGTTGGTAAAACCTACTTATAAGTCCGTTTTTGATTTCTGGAAGTATTTGACAAATATAAAAATAACTTAAAATAAGTTAGGAAGTGTTTGACAAGCTTAAAAATGACTTAAAATAAGTTAAAAACCAAAAGTAGGTCTCCCCTACTTTTTATTTTTTGACTTAAAAGTTATTTAAGTTTGACTTTTTTTTTTGATTTAAAAGCTTTTTTTTTTTAAGTCAATCCAAACGGGCTCTAAATTAGATTACAATAATTTGATATTTTAAAATAAAAATTTAGATATTCAAAAACTATATGAAAAGTACTATAAATTGCATTTTTTTCCATATCAATATAATGAAAAATACATCTTAAAATGTTAGTCAAAGTTCATATTATTTGAATCTCAGAAAGGAAATTATGACAACTAAAAAGGAACGGATGGAGTACTTTATAATTTTTAGTTGAATAGTTTGAACATAATCGGGTAATAATCATGAAAAGTAGCCTTTAATTATATTTATGCCCTTTAATATTTTCCGCCATACCCAATAATTCACTTAATATGAACTAGAGGGAGTAATAATTATTAGTTGACTAGAAGAAGTAATAATTATTAGTTGAGTGACCAAATCAACTCGACAAATAGGTCAGCAAACCTATGTTGACACAGACCTTAGCTCCACACTGTGGCAGCTCAGTTAAAATTTGTTCAGATGAAGTTTAAGACAACTTATTCCTATTGTTTTGTTTCTTTTCAATGTGATCAATCTTTGGTGTTTTTTCCCCTTCCAAACAGCCTTCAATTTGTTTAGCTGGTGACAGTTCTGCATACCATAGGACATCTGCTTTTGGGGATGACGTCGTGATCGTTGCGTAATTTATCTTTCACTTAATTAGATCATCAAACATTTCTTATAACTGTTTGGTTTTCTGTACTAATGTGGTTGTTAATTTGATGTTTTACAGAGCTTACCGTACTGCTATTTGCAAAGCCAAACGTGGAGGTTTTAAGGATACACTATCAGATGATTTACTTGCTCCAGTTCTCAAGGTATGTTATTTGTCTATATATCAGCTTCTACACTCTTGAATGTTTGATTTACAATAGGAATTATATAGAAAAAAATGTTACTCCCTCCGTCCCAATGTATATGACATAGTTTGGATTTCGAGAGTCAAACTTCTTTATTTTGACTGTGCATTCAGACATACAATCTTTAAGATTATTGAAAAATAAGTTACATATTTAGAAACTACATTAAAAGTACTATACGTCGCAAGAATTAACATTTTAAAATATTTAAAGGGCATACAAATAAATCACGGTAAAAAGTTTTCTGTTTGACTCTTGAGATTCGAACTATATCATATAAATTGAGACAGAGGGAGTAGATGATTTCTTCCAATATTCTGTCTAAGGCTTAGTTGGTAGATTGGGAGGTAGTAGGTACTTGGTGAAATAGTCGTCAACTCTAGCCAGACACTAGCTTTATTAAGAAAAGAAAGAAAGAACAATGTACTTATAAAGAGGCAAATCTTTGTCCTGCAGGCAGTAGTTGAGAAAACTAACCTGAATCCAAATGAGGTGGGAGATATTGTTGTTGGTACAGTTTTGGCACCAGGTTCAATAAGAGCAATGGAGTGCAGGATGGCTGCATTTTACGCAGGTTTTCCAGGTAATTTGTTTCATTCTTTCGTTTTATATGAAGTCGCAACTCGCAAATAAGAATGTCCCTATTTAATTTTGACTGTCAAACAAACTTAGTTTGATAAAAATTTCAAAATAATGCTTCTAGTTCTTTTGAAAAGTAACGGTTTCTTGTACAATAGCCAAACTGTGATTGTGATTAACAAAATTGGTTAATCAAACCAACTAGGCAAATTCATATGATCATCTCGAAAAGAAGTGCCCGTTTGTTTCCAGTTTCTAACATGATCCTACTCACTCAAAATATATATGGTCTAACTTGATCATTTTCCCAGATACTGTGCCAATCAGAACTGTGAACAGGCAATGTTCTTCTGGCCTCCAGGCTGTTGCTGATGTAGCGGCAGCAATAAAAGCAGGATTCTACGACATAGGTATACAAGTTCATAGACATATATAGAAACAGTACATGCTGCAATTACGATATCCGTTTGGGTTATAACTATTTCTTTTGTGCAGGCATTGGTGCTGGACTAGAGTTAATGACAGTTGACAATATTGGACTAGTTCAAAAAGCTAACCCGAAAGTATGCTCAAGCTCAGATTTTTTGCATCGTTGTACCTGATACCTCTTTTTGTAGTTGCATGTTTAAAGCTTTAGATATTCTTTAATAGGTAGATGCTTTTGCACAAGCCCGTGACTGCCTTCTCCCTATGGGCATCACTTCTGAGAATGTTGCACAGCGATTTGGAGTGACGCGGCTAGAACAAGACCAGGCTGCTGTAAGATTTTTGAATTAGATTAAAATGTCCGTTGCTTTAGGAAGTACAACTAGAGGTCTAATCCCGACAATATTCTGCTATAGGTCATTTCTCACCAGCGAGCAGCTGCTGCAACTGCGTCTGGAAAGTTCAAAGATGAGATTATCCCAGTTTTGACAAAGGTAGACTTGCTGCTGAATGAGATATTTTTTCAGATGAGGGTTGTACACTTCTAACTTTTATGGCTAATGCTTTACAATGAAAGATCGTGGACCCGCAAACTGGAAATGAGAAGCCCGTTGTTATTTCTGTTGATGATGGCATTCGGCCGACCACAAATTTGGCAGGCCTGGCAAAGCTGAAGCCTGCATTCAAAAGAGACGGAGCAACAACTGCAGGTACTAGTTTCATACTATGTTAAAGTATTTATTCTACTTTGACTTTGGAAGTTAATGCTTATTACATGACCTTTCTAGGGAATTCTAGCCAGGTCAGTGATGGTGCGGCTGCAGTGCTTCTCATGAAGAGAAGTATAGCTATGCAGAAGGGACTTCCAATTCTTGGTGTATTCAGGTAAGCTATATTCTTTGCATATGAATAGAGATTGTACATGATAGCTAGACTCTATACCATCAAAAATGCTAGTTTAATTCAGAGTACGACGAGCCAGGTTTCGAGTTTTCCGTCCTGAATTTTGGTTGTCTCATGTTTAATCTAGCACTTGGTCCTTCACTTTGATACATCTGGTCTTTGAGAAATGGAAACTTCAAAATGAATGAGTATTTTATAATGGTGCTTGCTCTATTTCTCATCAGTTGCAGCTGCTAAGGTAGAGCATTGCAGAGTCCATGAGGATCATGTAGTTTTTGATGTTTCTAAAAAGACATGAAAATGGAGTTGTTCCTGAATTAGACACAATGTATAAGTGGAGTGTCAAGTGAAAAAGTATTTACTCAACACTAGAGCTGGCAAAATTAGCCTATGAAATCATAACCCGCCCAATCCGCGCAAGTTTGTGCTGATATCTAACCCAAATTGATCCGTGGGAATTTTTGTCAAAATATTTTCAAAAAGACATTTTTTTTGTTTGTTTGATAAACTATATATAGTCATACTAAAGAAAAATAATAATTTTATTAGGTACTAAATAAATTTTTTAAAAAATAATTAAAACTTAGTAAAAATTGGGGAGCTTTTGACCTGCATTTAAATCCACTTCAGCCCAAATAATTTTATTTATTAACTCAGATCATCTTGACCCACCCAAATTCAGTCCAACACGCCCATTTGTCACCTCTACTCAAGACATAGTTTGGTGACCAGGAATAAGTGACAGAATCGCCGAGCAAAAGTTTCTGTTGTAAATATAGCTTGTAATTTTCTTCGAAATGTAGGAGCTTTGCTGCTGTTGGTGTGGATCCTGCTGTTATGGGAATTGGCCCAGCCGTCGCAATCCCAGCTGCTGTTAAGTCTGCTGGTCTTGAGCTTAACAATATTGATCTTTTTGAAATAAACGAGGTAATATATTGATTTGATGAAAACACCTCCAAGATCAAACCGCAATTTTTTTGTCTCAACAATTATATGTTACCTTGGCAGGCATTTGCATCCCAATATGTCTATTGCCAAAAGAAACTCAATCTTGACCCTGAAAATGTTAATGTGAATGGAGGGGCATTGGCTCTTGGGCATCCTCTCGGTGCTACAGGTAATTATTTGATATAGGAATCGTTTTTGCAAAATGAGATATTTGATGTTTTACAAAACAAGAAGTCATTTTTTCTTTCAAATCAAATCTTCCCTTACAGACATCCTTCCTTCCTTTCAGGTGCGCGTTGTGTGGCAACTCTGCTTCATGAGATGAAACGTCGTGGCAAAGACTGTCGTTTTGGTGTGATTTCCATGTGCATAGGTGTGTTTCTTTTTCTTAAAAAATTATATGGCGTACGTTTAGATCTATATATATAGACTATAGTCTTGAACTTGTATGGTTGTCTTGTTATATTGCAGGTTCTGGAATGGGGGCTGCCGCGGTGTTTGAAAGAGGGGATGCTGTAGATGACCTATGCAATGCTCGGGCCAACAATAACAACAATTTCTTGTCTAAGGATGCCAAATGAGCATGCTTATAATATCCAAAGTCTGCTTTTGTTTTGAGATAGGACTGTGACATAGTAATGTACTACATGTAGAATAAAGACATCAACGTTTAGAGAAATTGAGATTTATATGTATCAACTATTGGAGTAACAATGGAAGGGAAGTCCCATTTTTTTTTTCCTAAAAGAAGTGTTGGTATGAAAGAAAAATGGTCTTTGAATATGTCTTTTAAAACATGGACCTGAACTTTTAAAACAACTAACAAAATAATTTTTTAGAAAAAGGTTCATCTATACCGTTGGTTAATAGTTGGGCTCACACCAACAAGGATTGTGATGGAGTGGTAAGTACTCCTTCATCCTTAACCAAGAGGTCTCGGGTTTGAGCCTCCTTGGATACCGAGTCGCCTTTGATACGGAGCGTTTTACTCCCTAATATGAGACTTTCCGATGCGAATCTGTTAACCAAGAGGTCTCGGGTTTGAGCCTCCTTGGGTACTGAGTCGCCTTTGATATGGAGCGCTTTATTCCCTAATATGAGACTTTCCGATGCGAATCTAAATTTAGTTGGATTTCAATAGGGAAAAAAATTAAATAGTTGGGCTCACATTGTTATGACCTAAAGTACCCATTCATGGCCACTTTCTATTAACGGCTGACATATTTGGTTTTCAAAAATTATATTTTACATGTGGCTTCCAAGTTCCAATTAAATTAGCCACATTAATAATTTAAACCTACCAAATTAAATGACCCTCCCACATCCCTCTTAACCTAAATATTATACCTTTTAACCCAACTAAGTTGTACATTTCTCATCTTTCTCCAAATCGATCAGACCTAATACGTAACCCAGATCACTACTTTGATGGCATGTTTCATATCCGTTGATAAATCACATGTTTTACGATCAATTCTTCAACAAACAGACAATACATGATCAAATATATATTATACATGAATTGTATATACATAATATATTATGTATTCGCTAGCAATTTTTAGTTTAATCAATTGAGTAGACGGATATTTAAGTTAATTCTTCTTTATTCATTTTGGAAAAATTAGTACTTTTTAATAAATAATTATTTATTTTAGCGATACTTTTTATTTCTTACCATCTATAGCAATACATAACAATACTATGATAAATCTGTTATGTATTAAAAATGAATTATGCATGCAATATAAATGTATTATAAGTGTTCTAAAGTATACTATTATGCATGTTTGATAAGAAATTGATACAATGTATTATAAGTGTATTAAAGTGTGATATGTATTATCAATAAACAAAACTTGCATTATATGTGTTTTATAAATTGTTTTAATATGTATTAAAATTGTATTGTAGGTGTCCAATAAAAAAAAATGTTGTTGCTATAGATGATAAATATTTACCTTTTTCTTAATATAGCATATCTATGTAAGTTTCCCTTTACTTTTAGGGGAAACTAAGCAAATACCCCATAAAAGCAAAATAATTACAAATATATACCCCTTTACATTCGTACCCCACTAAATAATTACACTGTATACTCCAACTAATTTCACTCAATTGATACTAAATCAATATCATATATTGTATTGGTATCATTAAGTTTTCTTGTTCAGAAATTACTCATTACTCAATGATACTATAAGAGTATATATATATATATATATATTCTTCTCCTCTCCTCCGTTTATTCGAGTCCTTTTTCTGGTAAAATTTTAGGGCGTGTTTGCCTTGGCAGTTGGTACAGAAGAACATAATAATTTCATTGTTGGTTAAAATATCATATATTGTATTGGTATCATTAAGATTTCTTGTTCAGAAATTACTCATTACTCAATGATACTATAAGAGTATATATATATATATATATTATTTGTTATGGTATCATTAAGATTTCTTGTTCAGAAACAATCCGAATCCACGTAAATTCCTCCCATACACCCAGTTAACGATTCCTTAAACTATCGGGACGAAACAATATGGAGAATTTATTTGGGTTAAAAGGGTAGTGGATCGGGTACAATATTTGGGATAAGAGAGATGTGGGTGGGTCAATTTAATTTGCTGGGTTTAAATTATTGACGTGTTACATTTATTTGGAGGCCACATGTAAAAAATAGTTTTTTGAAAATTAGATGTGCCAGTCGTTGTTAATAGAAAATAACATGAATGGGCACTGTGGATTAGGACAATAACATAACTGAGCTCAGCTATTAATGAATAACATAGATAAATATTTTTTTAAAATTCGATAACATATTTGAGTCTTTTCCTCATATATATATTCTATCTTTTACGAACATTAACATTGGAAATAATACCAAGTATCCCAATACCTATAGGCTTGTCAATCCCTAAAATTTTTGTTACATGACCTTTAACTTGGTTTCAATAGGCAATTAAAACATTTAACTTTGAGTGTGCACAAGTAGACATTTACACTTGTATAAAATTGAACAAATAAATACATTCAACCTACATGACACCCTATATGGAAATTTTTTGTCCTACGTGGCGTCCTACATGTATTATGTCATGTAGGACATGTGTGTCTACTTGTTCAATTTTATACAAGTTTAAGTGTCTGTTTATACACTCCAAAATTGGAAGGCATAGTTATCCATTGTAGCCAAGTTAATGATCATGTTTATGTATTATGTCAACATAAATCTATATCAGCATAAGAGCCAAAACAATCAAAAGTTGGAAACTAAGGAATGTCATATTTATTTTTTGTCATTATAAAATGACTTAAAATGCTTGATATTTTGTTGTTCTTATTGGAGATTGCACTTAGATATTCACGATAGATGAAAAAAAAAGGGACAAAAATCAGAGAAACTATTACAGATGTACTCTCTATTGTACACCCAATAAGCATTTATTCAATTATTTTGACCCTATAAGTACGATATTATATGAAAACTCATAATATATTAGTTTTTCACGTGTGCATTGTACTTGTATTTGAATATTTCATTTCAATTATAATGAGTGGCTAAATTCCACAACCAAGGATTGTGGAATCCATGATGATTACACCTAAATACGGGTGTTTATGAAATAAAACCTATAGTGTGATTGGATGCCTTATTAGTTCTTTGTTTTATCCCATTATTAATGGTTGCAAACATTAGAACATGTCGTATGTTTAATTTGTTTGAGTTCAAAGGTACAAAATCTAGGAAAAGAGATAATAACGAGGATTCGAGCCTATTAAAACTCATCTAATGGTTAATGCTTTAGTAAGATTAACCAACTCAGAGTAAATGTCATTTGCTTAAGGTCATCACTTTTAGTTTCAACACTTAAGGCCCATGCCAGGGAAAATGCTAACTATGGTAACAACAATGCTGAAAATGTGCTTGGTGATGAGGAAGATGATATGGCCTTTGTGAATCATCGTCAAGTTTCAAGAGGTAGGGGACAACACAAACATGTTGGTCTGATTGATTTTGATATTGACACTGATGATGAAGTTGCAAGCAACGGGGCTATTGTTCCCCTATCTTTAGCACAAGAAGCTAAAGTTCAACATTACAAGTACCATGATCAAGCTATTGAACCTGAAAGAATTATTTGGAGGAGCAGCTGGGGATGATTCAAATCTTCACATGCTGAATTTTGTTGGTACTTATAAGTCATTTGAGATCCTTAGAGTCAGTCAAATGACCATTCATTTGAGGTTGTTTCCGTTGTCTTTATTTGGAGAGACAATAATGTGGATGAATGAGTTGCCACATGATTCAATTACCACTCGGAGAGGGTTGAAAAAAGCTTTCCTTGAGAGGTTTTTCCCATTATCTAAGATGTTGAAACTAAGAAATGACATCAATAACTTCAAGCAACTACCTACTGAGATATTGCATGAGACATGATTAAGATTCAATAAGAAGTTGAAGTAGTGTTCAAGTCATAGGTTGATTGATGACCATTTGATGGTGACCTTCTATAGATCCTTAAACTCATGCAACTAAGCCGATTGTAGACACGATGGCTAATGGGTTATTCATGAAGTAGACTTACACAAACACAACAATTATATTAGATCGGGTGACAAAGACCAACAGGGCCTGGCATACTCGAGATTCTAAGATTGCAGGAAATAATTATGTTGTTGGTTCATCAGCTAAACAACGTAGGCTAGAAGAGGAGCGAGATCAGGATATGACTCACATTAAGATACAAATGGACTTGTTGAATAATCATCTTTTAGCAGAAGGCGCTGAGAGAGTTAATGTAGTGGGAGTGACTGGTAGACAAGGTGGATTGGAATATGATTATGACAAAGAAGCAAAGTATCTGAACAAACAAGGGAGTTTCCGAACCAATGGTCAGGGAAATCAAGGTTGGAACTATCATAAGGATAATTACTATGATAGATCTGAATATGTGATCAATGAAATTGGAACAAGAAGGACAACTTCAAGAATGATCGCAGTGAAATTTATGTGCTCCCTGAAAATCATGATAGGGCAGAAAAATAAAGCAGGTAGCTCCAGAGTGAAGGACATATTAGCCAAGGTATTGCAGTAGGTAGAGTCTATAGACTGTGGAGGAGTAAAAGAGATGAAGGGCGATCTCCTATTGCAGCGGGTAGAGTCTTCCACTTCCGCAGTAACGTTTAAGAGTTCAGGAAAATGAATGATCAAAAGGTCCTCTTCCCCATATAATATGTTAAACTCAATAACTTCTAATAGTGCTAAATGCTAATTAATGGTAAGAAAAATAGCTTCTCTAATTTAGAGCTTCTCCGATTGATAAACAGAGAATAGCTAGAGTTAGTTCGCTTGTCATTGGGGCTTGAACCTGTGACCTAAGACACAAGTTCCTCAACCTTTGCGAATTGAGCTAAATGCTTAATAAAATACCTTGTTATTTGATGTATTTTTCCTTGCTTCCTCACTTAATTAGCTCACAAAGGACACAACTCAACAAATTGAACCACAATAAAAGTCAATGCATATCCATCAAACTCTTATCGTTGTTTTTTACAAGGATTAACTATATTTCCTTGTTATAGCTCAACAACATTGGCTTGACTCAAATTTTTGAAGTATCATGACAGATAGTTGATTCCATAACGAGTAGGAATTACACTTGAATTGCTTGGTTTTCATCTCTCACTTGGTGATACATAACCAAAACACCTAATTAGATTAACTTTAATATTGTGGATGATAGAACAAAATGTACTCTAAACATGATTAAAAATCCAATATTGTAGAAACTATTTTTAATTGATATAACAACAAAAACGATGACAAAATTTGTACACTAATCTACTTTAGAATAGATAGGGCCTTTTTAAACAAAGATCATCCTAATTATTTTTATCTACAAAATTTATGTTTTTGACCCCATCCTAGATTCCTGATCAAAGCAACTAAATTTTCTTTCTGAGATGCTCTATCCTTGTCTGAAACCATTGGTTATGTCAACGTTATTGGCAATGTGAAAGATATTTCAACCTTTGATATTTGACCAAATAAGTAAAATAAAGAAAAGAGAGTCCTAAATAAACAATGTTGAGTGCAATTTAGCTTGAAGATGAAGACACTGAACACTTAAATCAAAATAATTGTTCTTGCAAAGAAGTTTCATGAAGCAAAAAGGACTAAAAAGATCTACAAATTGATATGGTTCAAAGATGTGTCTAATATATGCATTGTCTTCTTGTTTTATACTTGAGAAAAGAAACATAATTTAAACGCTCTTGAGAAAATTGTTTAGAGAACTCTTACGACTAATTTATCACACGATTGTTTTCATCTGAGATTTTGAAGCCTTTGATGTTGTTGCATTACTGGTTATGTTGCTCAGACTCTTCAAAAATTTCAACGGATGTGTGTCAGATCCTTCAAAAATAGTGTATTTTTGAGGATTCGACATTGATGCAACAACATTTTTGGTGAGTCTGCGTAACTTAGATTACTGGTACCTTCTACAGCAGAGGGCCAAACTAAGCTTTCGATGTAGTTCTTTGCCTCACGAAGGTGATCACTAATGGGGAACCTTTGGAAATCTCATCAAGTCATTATTTGGATCGTGAATCTTAAACAAATTTTTACCTTCAATTGACATGCAAAAGGGCGGAGACAAAAAATCATACTCCATAAAATTATTGAAACCCAATTTTGACCGACGTATAACACATTCAAATTGCTAATTGATTCAATAAATGCATTTTAAACTAATTTCCTTTATTTATATAAATTATTGTATAATGAAAAACATATAAAACCCCCACTAAACTTGACAGCACAATTTACTTTAGCATTTAAACTATACGAACGTTTAAATATCCCCTTAATAACTTTCGAGTGAATTAAGTACCCCCTAAGGGATGACGTGGCAAAGAGAGTGAATCCACTCTCCTAAAAGCAAGTGAAAAATTAAAAATGAAAAAGCTGAATTATAAAATTGTACGCATGTCATTTTTTTTATTGGCTAGTATATAACTAATATTTTAATTTTTTTTTTTTATAAATTCATTTTTTTAAAAATATGTGAAATTTCTAACTTAGAGGTAAATAAAATTTGTGGATCCTATTTTAAAAAAAATATTTCTTTATTTTCTCTGTTGTCTTCCCCAAATACTTTCTTCTCCATTGAAACATTCTTATATCTTTCTTCTTCCATATAGCTATTTCTTTCTTCATCTTAAGCCCCCACCTCTGCACTTACTTCCATTCCACCAGCCCTTTAGTAATTCACAAAATCCAACACCAACATTATATTTTTGACGTTGATTTCACAAACATAAACTTTGTTGTTGTTTGAGAAACCATTTTAATTTCTATTAGTTGTGATGGATAACATGTGGGTCTATCAACTTTCTTATACAACTTTCATTTTTCATTTGAATTTTCAAAAAGAATTCATTCTCCCAATGGCAGATTTGTGGGAGTGGGGTGGGGAGGAGGAGAGTTCGAATAAGAAAAAGTTAGTATGCTATTTTTTTTTCTTCAAAAAATGGTGAATTGTAAGAAAAAAAAACAACCATTAAAGATTAAAAATGGACGGAATTTTTTTACCGAAAATGGTGAAAATTAACGAAGAAGAAAGAGAGGAAGGGGCATAGAAGAGGAGAAATTTAAGAAGTGGGGCCCACTTGTTAATACTATTTAAATTAATGAAAATGGGTTCAACATTTTAAACTTTGATTTTAGAAATTAATTTTTTTAGTTAATTAATTAATTTGCATAGAAGAGAAGGTATTTAAGAAGTGGGGCCCACTTGTTAAAAATATTTAAAATTAATGAAAATGGTTCCACATTTTCAATTTTGATTTAAGAAAATGCATTTTTATAATAAATAATTAATTGATTATGTAATGAATTTTAAAAACTGTCTAAGAAAAAAGGCGAATAAACAAAAAAATAAATAAATTTAATGACGTGGTGCTTACATGGCTATGATGTGGTGCTTACATGACTATGATGTGGCGGGTGAGACTGATATTATACTCTCAGGTGGTAGGGTTTTTTTTATGTGTTTTTTCTTGTATAAATTTTTTAATATCTAATTAATCATATACCGTAGTATTCATATTTTTACAAATTTGTTATTATTATTACAATTATTATTATTATTATTATAAATAATATTATTTATTATATTGATTGTTAAATTTGAAATAATGATTCTCATAATTTTAATTTTACAAATCTGTTTAGTATATATGCGTACTATATAGTTTAATGAGATATGTATTTCTTTTATATGAAAAATTATTATTTATTGATAAAGTTTACTGTAATATTTTTATTTATTTTTTATTAATATGTATAGTATTTTATTAATTAGATAACAATATATATTTAATTTTATGTCAATTCTAGTCTAATTGATCAACATGGTCCAATTTCATTTGAAACTCATTCATCTCACAACTTCAATCACAATCATCCGTTTCACCTTGATCAACGGCAACCATTTATTTTTCATTTTCTAATTATTTCTATTGATATGTCCAAAACCCCAAATTCCTGAATCAATTCCAATTTCTCACAAAACCAACGTGCCTCAGCCTCTCACCGCCCACACCACACCACACCACACCTCTCCACCTCTACTGCTCCGACCACCGCTCTTCCTCTCGCCGATCTACCAGAAAACTCCGTCGAACAACCTAGCCCAGCCGCCGCTCCACTGGCGAACCACTCCCTTCTCTTTCACCTTTGCTCTTCCCCTTGCCACCTTCACTGTCCAGCCAACAGTGCACCACCAGCGAATCAGAAACACGTTGTTCTCTCTAATGTGTTCTCCAGTTCCTGTCACCCGAGATAAAGTCAACTGAAAACCGTGATCGAAGTCGTGGTTCCAGCCCCTGTGATTTTGATTACTCTTTCATGACATGATCAATTACAATCCTCAATGTACTTTCCCTCCTTGTGATCTCATGATAGTATACGGTAATTGTAGCAATCTGCTTCTTCCTTTCTTAAGCTTGATTCATGATAGATATGGTGACTTGAGATGTCCTCGGTTTAGCAATTGCTTTCCTTCTCTTCTGCTTCATTTAACATTTTATGCTAAGTCGATTACCACAATTATGGAAATCCTTTTAATTTGTACTCTCTTATTTGTTTCCTCTACGGATATCTTGATGAATTAACTCTTATGGTAAGTTCGAACTTGTGGAAGTTTTTCTTTATTTTTACAATGAATTCCGGCCTGATTTTAGTCACTTTTATAGAGCAGCCCCTTTGTACTTGGTCTTATATTTAGGAAAATCTGATTCGGTTGTCAAAGAAAAGGATTTCTGAGATTAGTGTTGTGAATTATTTTTGCATTTTTCTCTCCTTGATTGATTACTACTTGTATGCTATATAAACAACTCCTCTCCTCTCTACTTGGCAAGGACTGATCACTGGAAAAATCCCGTCACCAAAATGAAATGAAAAATCGAGCTCTCCTTCTCATCTCTGCAGTAAGTCTGAACACTGAAAGTTCCTTCCCTTTGGCTCATTTTTGTTCTCCTCTCTATTTCACATATTACTCCCAAGGCTCTCATATTGTGGTGCTGTTGAAGCGGCTGGTTTTTGTCTCTCTTATAATTAATTGCCATATCACTGGTTAGTTCTCTTAACAATGCATTCGATACTTGCGTGGTAGCTTTGTATATCTTTAATTTTGCATTAGTTGGAAAGCTCGAATGTGAAAGCAAACAGGTACACTTTCTCTTCGACTTATACATGCTCCAATTATATAAATATTGTGATTATGACTAGCTATGAATCTCTTGTGTTTTAATTCTGTATTTATTCTTCCTATTTTCATAACTCTGGCCTTTTTGCTATGGATAATTAGGTTGTGAGTCAAAAGGTTGTGTTATCATGGATTTGGCATGTTGCATATGATCTTCACTATTTGTATGTAGTAGGGTGTGTCTTTTACGCTTTAGAGGGACCTTACTTTGATTGAAGAATCCGAACAATGATTGTTGGGATGGGTTGAAGAGTTGTCCGGGATTCCAAAAGGATGGGGCTGTATTGGTTCAGAAAGCCTATTTAGCTTAGATTTTCACTTTTTTTTTTTGTTCATTCATTCGTGGCTTGTAATAATTTGAATAAATGTTATAACAAATGAAGTTTGGGGCTGCTAGGCGGGAAATCACATTCTACATGTTTTTTTTTCATGTCTCACTTTCTCATTTTTCTTTTACTTATTTTTATTCAAGTATTTAAACTCAAGTTCAATTGTTAAAGTTGTTTTTATTCTAATTCATCAAAGTCATTCTTCAACTCTGCATTTCATAATTTGAATTGGACATGATGCTTTCATTTCTAACAATATATAAATACTATATCCTAACCTATAGTTTGTGGGAAAGTAAAAGGAATTATGAGGTCTAATTTCAATTGAGTACCACTTACCAAAGATTTTTCAAAAGGATTGTGTGTGTATATATATATATATATTCCATTATCCTTTAAATACTATTATTCTTTTTCAGGCCGACCTCAAAGAAAAAAATATTTCTATGGTATAGGAGCGCGATTAATAACATCGTGGTATCATTCTTATAAAGAGAAGTTCTGGTCCGGGAGGAATAATATCAATCACTTGACGCCCATCCATCCTTAAATTCTATTATGGATTGGTTTAAATCTTATGTACTTTTAATGCTTACAAATCAACTTTTATAATTATGTTTTATCTCTTTTTTTGGGTAGAGTTCACATTTGACCTTTATTATTATTTCCCATATTTTTTGGTGTTGATTCCCTCTCCTTGCTTATCTATTTTCTTAATTAATTGAGGTCTTATAATTTTATATTTATTTTAAGAAAATTAGCCTCAGATGTTTATATTATTTTTTATAGTAAATAAGTTTAACTTGTCTTGTTATCTTATCACTTAAAATTTTTGTGTTAATTAATAATCTCTTCGTCTATCTTTGTCAATTTGCTTTAAATAAAATTTTGCTTATTTTTTCACATAGTTTACTTTAAATAATTAATGCCCTTTGATTGTCTCTATTATTAATTTGTGGCCTAAATAATAAATTGTTAGTTTATTTAATTATCTCATCACATAGACAATATATTAAGTAGTTAAAATTAACCTTTACCGATTTTGCTCTTTTGTATTAAATCAACTTTCATATTATTTATCATCTAGTCACTCCTTTAATTTAACAAAAATAGTGACTTTGTTTGCGACATTTTTTTTTTTGATGACGAGGGAAACCCGCAACCGCTACACTTTGGGTGCGCACAGGGTAAAACCCCCGCTCCCTATACAATAGCTTGCAAACCACATAGGAGAGGTAACCCACACTAGGCAAGCCCGGTGCGTCGAGCTCGACCCAGAAGGCAAAACCCCTTGCTTTCACTGGTAAGGGGTTTCGAACTTGAGACCTCCAACATGGGAAGTCCCAAGCCCAAACCACTGAGCCACCCCGAAGGGTCTTTGTTTGCGGCATTTTTTCCACATAATTACCAAGATCCAGCTAAGACCCAGATCTTTGGTTGCGTTTGATCTTTAAATTAATTTTATTTGGTAGGTTAGTTTAGAATGGTGCCCTAATGCGTCTTTAATTCGTTAGGTGACAACTCTTCTTTTTTTAGTCCTAAAAAGAGTTGTCACGTCGTTGGATCCCGTTTTGAGAAAAATGGGACACGACAAAAATCGTAAGGATACTTAATAATAAATATTTTATCCAAAATTCCTTAACCTTGTACTCCTTCATAGCCTACATATATGTGTGAATCCTCGGATGATTACAAAACATAGAGATAATTTCCCAACACACCGAGGCTTGGCATGGAAATAGATTTTTCTTCTCCACAACAAGGTTTCTTTGTTTCTCCCCATCTTCCATCAGCGAAGTCAACCAAAATGAAGTCCCATTTTTTATTACAAAAATGAATGTGTGGTAGAATTATATCAATGAAGCTCCCCATTAACAAACAAACCTGACTTCATCATGGTATCCCGATCTGTTAATCATCCTAATGGATCCAAGAATTGTTATTTAGACTATAGAGAATTCTCACATCAAAACATGAATTGCAATAAAGCCTATATGGGATAATAGTCACTACCTTATAATCCTCATGAAACTCGTCATATATAAAACCATACATGAAAAAGCAACCAATTATAGCACTATCTATTTTTCTGAGCTTCCTGATTGACAGATTCCATAAAAACAAGTCTTTGTTCTCAATAGAAAGACAAATCAAGCCATTGGCAGAACCTACAACCTCAATAGAGTAATTTTAGGATTTGTTCGTAGGACAATCCGAGTCAATTGTCCATCTATAGAGTGCTAGAGTAATCTTGTCATTCATCACAAGGTCATAAAGTAAAGAGCTAACGAAACAATCCTTAAGATATGCAGGTGAATTAAATCCTAACATAATCCTGTGGCGGGTGTAATCCTTGTTATTAGCAAATATGCTGAGATGAGACGACAATTCAAGGCAAGAGATTAAACTAAGCTAGGATTTTTAAGAACTCTTTAATTTCACGAGGGATTTTACTAGTAGTTTTAAGAGGATTTTGTTGATGAGATTTACTAGAACTCTGGAAGAATAGGTAATTCAAAGCTTGAACCTTGAATTAAAGTAAAAGAAAATGGAGTACTACTAGTAGGTTTGCTATGCGTTGGTTGTCGATGGGAGCGTTCATCTCTCTCAGATTCCATTTGTGTTGCAAATATTTGAGCTCTTCAAGAAGAAAACAAGGTTTTTGATGTTATTCTGTGTAATTGTCTCCTAAAATTTTCCTAATTGTATTTTCAAAGACAGTTACGCAGAAGGCCATCAGAAACCTTGTTGTCTTTTCGAAGAGCTCAAATTTCTGCAACAAAAATGGAATCTGAGATAGATGAAACCTTCCATCGACAACCAAAGAAGAGCAAACCCACTTGTAGTGCTCCATTTTCTTCTACTTCAATTAAAGATTCAAGCTTTGAATTCCCTATTCTGCCTGCAAATCTCATTAAAAATATCCTCTCAAAACTACCGGTAAAATTCCTTATGAAATTCAAGTGTGTTTCAAAATCCTGGCTTGGTTTAATCTTTAGATTTGAATTTGTCATGTCTCATCTCCGCATATCGGCTAATAACAAGGGCTACAACTGCCACAGACTTATGTTAGGGTTTAATCCACCTGAATATCTTAAGGATTGTTCCATTAGTTCTTTAATTTATGGTCATGTGATGCATGAAGATATTAATCTATAAATGGATAATTGACTTAGATTATTCTACGAACAACTCCAAAACTCACTCTATTGAGGTTGTAGGTTCTGCCAATGGTATGATTTGTCTTTCTATTGAGAGCAACGACTTGTTTTTATGGAGTCTGTCAATTGTGAAGCTAAAAAAATACCTAGTGCTATAACTAGTTGCTTTTTCATGTATGGTTTTGGATATAATGAGCTTCATAAAGATTATAAGGTAGTGGGTATTATCCGATATGGGCTTTATAACAATTCATGTTATGATGTGGGAATTATATTTAGTCTATATATCAATTCTTGGAGCCATTTGGATGATTTTCAAATTGGGATACTATTCATGAAGTCGGATATATTTGTGAATGGGAATCTTCATTGGGCTATTTCTACCATGCATATTCACTTTTTATAATAAAAACTGGGACATCATTTTTGTTGAATCGGGAAATGGGGAGAAATGGCGTAACCTTGTTGCGAAGAAGGAACTTTTGTTTTCATGTCGTGTCTTGATGTGCTGTGAAATGACCTCTCTATGTTTTGTAATCATCAGAGGAGTCACACAAATATGTGGGTTATGAAAAAGTATGGGGTCAAAGAATCTTGGATGATGTTTATCATTAAGTATTCTTATGATTTCATGGGATATGAGTTTTTGTCTCCGCCTTTTTGCATGTCAATTGAAGGTGAATTTTTGTTTAAGATTGGATCAGTTCTCTTGACTTACAATCAAAATAATGATTCGATGAGGTTTCCAAAGTTCCAAAATTGTGATCACCTTGGTGAGACAAAGAACTACATTGAAAGAACTACCTCGTTTGGGAGTTTTGATGATTTCATTGAATCCGGAATATTCTTTCCAAGCTATTAGCATATTTGATTTGTGAGCGGAAGTTCTGTATGAGTTTCAAATTGATTTTTAACCTTTTGAATGTTTTGGCCTTGTTTAAGGATAAAAATGTGCTGATTAAAAGGTTCTCTTTTAGTTTTCGAGATTGAAAAATTATTTTGGGACTTTTTATTTTTTAGCATGAATAATAGGACTGGTTTGGAAAGTTTGGTGCAATTCGATAAGTAGAGATTTGATTTTATCACGACAAATGAAATAATTTTTAACAAGTAAAAGTTAAATTTGACTGGCCAAACGAGCACAAAATTGAGTTTCGATTGGACGAATAAATCTCTATAATTGTTTAAACTCATGAAAAATGAATCGTGCATTCCGAGGTCATATGAGTGAATTTCGGTCGTTTTAGTGAAAACAATATTAGTGGTGCAATCTAACAATGTATTTAAATTTTATACTATGTTTATTTGGTATCTTGAGCATTTCTGGAGTTCTAGAGCTCAAATTAAGTTATTTTTGAAGCATTTTCCTCTGTTTAACAATGGGGTAAGTACCTAATTCTTTAATGATTTCTTCGGTTGGTTTTCATTTTTATCCATGAGTTTGTTGGAGAAAAATTTAGGGGGCTTCACCCTAGACAAGAAATCACAATTCTTTGATTTGGAGGTTGATTTGTACTTTTTTTTTTTTTTGTTGAAATTTCATATTTAAGGTCCTTATGTTATGGGTAAAGCGATTTTGACATCATATGTCTGATTTATCGATTATTTCATCATTTAAAACTGATTATGAGTATAAAAAATTGGGAATTTTGTGTCTAAAGATCAATTTTAGAGGTTTTGAAGGTCGAAGGTTATTTAGAAGGGAAAGACTTTGATTTGAGTCTTTCTTTAACTCTTGAAGTTGTGTTATATGACTGTACTTGGGTGTAATGGGGAAATGACGGTCTCGCATCGATGAGGTGACGAGCATCTATGTGGGTACTGTTATTATTGTGAAGGGTTAAAAACAACTAATTGATTGGTTTGCTCAGTTTTCTTGATTTTTTAAAAAGAACTACTCTAACTGTACTCGGTGGTCTTTATTAATAATCAAATAAAAATCCTCCATTGGGATAAGTACAAGCAAAGGGGACTAGATTGTACCTTACCAATCCTAATGAGGTTTAGAACCTCTACTTTTAACAACCATGAAAAAAATAAGAGCCAGAGATAATTAGATAGTCTACGATGGTATTACATATGAGGATGCTTAAGTAATCCAAACTTATAAAAGCCAAGAAGAAAGTTGAGTTCTCAACCTCAAACTTACTTTTACAAATGGATGAACTAAAAAAGATAGATTGCTCTTCTAAAGTAACCTGGAGAACTTTCTCTGGTCTTCTTCATCAAATCTGTCCAAGAACTCCTGGTAGTTCATCACTTTTTCTTCGTTTTTTTTTGGATCTTGTTGACACTGTCATGTGATTCTGTTTTGCTAGTCACATTAGTAGGTGCTTTGAAACAAATTCCTCAGTCATCTCACCATCCCAACTAGTCTTTCTTTCATGATTCTTTTTGTCATTGCGTTGTTGCTTAGGATAAATATCTGCTTTCCTCGCTGCATTTGCCAAACAATAATCCAACACATCATCTCTTCTTCACCTTCCTCAAAGATGTGTTATCAAATCTATTTGGAGAGAAATGACTACTTCCACCAACTTGTAGTTTTTTTTTAATTTTTGGTGTTAATAGGTGTTAGAAAAGTAAACTTTTCAACACCGGAACTCACCAAATGATCCCCTAAAATTGCAGCAACATCAGTTGATGGCAAACCCTTGCCCAGACATTACTGATTTGGCACTTCTAGGAAGAAAAATAGGAGCTGTAGGGCTCAATTTGTTGTGCATAGGAGGAGAAGTGACCCTCTCTTCCTCTTCATCTGCTATATCTGCCCATCTCAAAGCACATGTTGCACCTTGTTGTTCCTTATTAGAGATAAACCATTTCATTTTTAGAGTTAGACAAAAGAAGAGATAAGAAAGAAAAAAATATGGTGGCAGACAAAGAGATAAAGATGAAAGGAAATATGTAGAAAGAGTCAAAAAAAAAATAGTACTGTGAGTCCCACTTTACTCACTACCACGTTAGTGGAAAAACTGTTGGGACGCGTCAATAAAAGTCGTAAAGTAAATAGTATAGCTTTTTGTAATAGCCGTCCACCTGTATAGAAAGGACGTCTACTTTATCTTTTAAAAGATTAATCGTCCACTTGGACGAATATGATGTAAATACTATGCTTGCTTATTAATATAAAAAGGGAGAGATCAGATGAAAAAATCATCAGATCATCACTCACTTACCTCTCTCTAAAATTACTCTCTGAACTAAAAAATATGAAAGGAACAAAAGCAGCTAAGGATCAAACATCCGAAGATCTACAAAATGAGGTATTTCAAAACTTGAATATGTGTAGCTAAATTATATATTCCTGAAGATATTCATTTTATTATAGTCTTATTATGTTATAAATTGCTGTGATAACCTGTTTAAGTAGATTTGCCATGAAAGTAGTATGTTAAGAGTAGTTCATCCAGACTATGCCATCCTAATGTCGAAACCAGCAGGCAAGAGGCCGTTTAGGGGAGTAGACGATGTCGAGGCGCTGTTAGGATAAACGATCGAGACAACAAAATCATGGTAGTGATCCAAAAAACAGAATAATCATAACAGTTCAATAATATAATAAGAAGATAATAGATTGAATATTGGAAGGAATATGATAAAGCACACATAGAACAAGAAAAATGATACCGATAAATAGGAACCCCTTGATAGATATAAAAACTGATGAAGAAAAAATAATTATATTATATACGCTAAAAGA